>JACEGR010006497.1:0-60080 GCA_014170235.1 Listronotus bonariensis | reverse complement strand
GAATAACTTATAGTCGGTCGGACGTGTGAAAAAATAGAAAAATGCCGTTCATGTGGACAAATGAGTTAGTACTCGAATTAATCGAAAACTATAAGCTTTGTGAGTGTTTATGGAATACAAAGCACGCCCAGTATAAATGTAGAAATGCGAAACACGATGCTTGGACAACATTGGCAGAAAAAACAGGCTCAAATATAGAAGAAGTGAAAAGAAAAATGAAAAATGTTATTGCACAATTCTATAGAGAAAGAAAAAATATCGTACGTTAAAAAGTCGGGAGCCGGGGCCGTATTTATTTCAAAGTGGTTTGCTTATGAAGTCTTGTTGTTTCTTGCGGGCAGGAACAAGGTTAGAAAATGTACTGAAAAAGGAATAACTACAAGTGAGGTACGTATTTTTTTTGTTTTATTTATAATTTTTATACAAAGTTAAAAATTATTTTGCCATGGAACCATTCCTTCGGGTGACATAAAATATTGAGCAAATTCATCTCGAACTTGTTTAGCTTCCAACGTTGAATTACGTGCTTGTTTTTGCAGTGATGCAAACATATTGTTGTTTATTTCTTTTCTCCAAGAACCTGGGATCCTTTCGCCCGTATCTTTGTCTTCTGAATCAAAGGTGCCAGGAGGTGAGTATGACTTTCGGGAATGTAAACTGCTTCTCAGAAAATTATGGAGATATACACATGCAGCAACAACTAATTCCACTCTTTCGGGTTCAAGTAGCATGGGTTTTCTTAATACCCTGAACCTAGCAGACATGATTCCAAAAACGTTCTCAGAAATACGCCTAGCGCGTGACAAGCGGTAATTAAAAATTCGTTTTGAGGAACCTTTCTCTTGAGTGCCAGGGTAAGGTTTCAATAAGTTTGGTGATAGGGGAAAAGCGTCATCTCCTAGAAAAACAAACGGAACAGCTTTTGTTCTTCCTGGCAATGGTTCTAATTCAGGCAAATTGAGCGTGTTTTGATATAACATTTTTTTGAAATGAGTACTGTCAAACACTCCACCGTCGGATATACGACCTTGGCTGCCCACATTAAGATACATCACCTCATAATTTGCGTTGGCCACAATAAATAACACCACACTGAAGAAGGACTTATAATTATAAAATTCACTGCCACTATGTTTTGGTGCTTGTATCATAATGTGTTTGCCATCCATAACCCCGGCACATTTAGGAAAATTCCAAAGATTAGCGAATTGATGTCCCGTAATAAGCCACTCCTCTCTACTCTGAGGCATCTGAAAAATAAAAAACCGGTAAATTTGTTTAATCAAAACTTCTCTCGCTTTAAATATAATTTGTATTTCATATTAAAAGAGTAAGAAGTAAAAATATATTTTTAATTTTCAGGGTGAAGATGATGGGTCAGACAGCAGTGCAACGGACAGCGGGGAAGTTGAATCGCAAGATTCCAATATAGCAGACAAGGCAGATGAAGTAAATGATTCTTCTTTTATTGTTGGAGAGGCGAATAATGACGTCGACACTCTGAACAAAACCGTTGCTGCTATTCCTGAAACACCTACAAAGCCTAATGAAAGCAGAACCAGATCTCCAACGCCTTCCACAAGCAGCACTAAAAAAGTAAACAGGGACCTAGGCTCTTTAAAAGTCCAAAAACAATGAAGAAAAGACAAGCTGATGTGGAAACTGACGAACGACAGGAAGAGGCATATCTATTGCTGAAGCAGCTACAAAATAAAAAGCCACGTAATCGTTTCCAAATTTTCGGCGACTTAATTGCCTGTAAAATCGAAAATCTTCAAAATGAATACGCTAAAAACACGGTAGAGCATTTGATCTCTAATATTTTGTATGAAGCATCTATGGGTAAATACGATCGGCCATTTCCATGTTATCAAAGTTGGCATACACCTTCGGCCAATAACAACACAGCAAGATATTATTCAGATAACCAGAACTATTACTCATCCAGTACCAATGATTCTGTAACATCACCAGCCTCAACAACACACACACCTATGCCATCCTCAAATAGCTCTTGTTATGAAACTAACTATCTTCCCCAAACAGAGACAAACAATTCGACACTCTCAAACGAAAAGCAGCCTTGTAGTAATCTTCAAGAATCATCTGTATCTGATGCGATACGTCTGGCCATGTCAGATGCAGGACTTGATGTATTAAATTACTGATAAAATATTATTTGTTAAAAAGAATATCTCTTTAATTTTTTAATTAGATTTTTTATTTAGAATTTAAATAGAATATCTTGTTAATTTTTTTCTCACAATTCAAAAAATTGGTTTTTATTAAAATTTAATAAAATGTCTACTACTAATTACATTATGTCATTTGATTGAAAAGCTGTATATCTACCGAGGTATCTACTTACCTTAAGTTTATCCTTCAGAACTTCAGCGATTACTTTACATACTTCTGGTATAATTCTACTAATTGATGATACCGAAATTTTGAACAAGTACATCAAGGAATGGTAAGAATCGCCTGTTGCAAGGAATCGCAGTGTGAGCAGTAGTCGTTCCATTGGTGAAATGGCTTGTCTATAATTTGTATCTTCTTTCTGTATTTTGGGGGCAATTTGACATAATAACCATTCAAAATCGGTGCTGGACATTCGTAAAAATTTTTGACACTACCATTATTTATATTATTTCCTATGTATAGATCGTCTTTTTTAATACATTGAGTAGATGCATGCCACCATATTCACTTCTATCACAGCGACTTGGTTTCACCCAACATTTGTGCTTTCTTTTTTCTTTTTTGCCGACAACACTATATAGGCCGCCGCTGCTGCAGCTATTTCATCATCTTGATCCATGTTTACCAACCGCGGTGGAAACACTAAGTTGCTCTCTCTCAGTTCAAGAAACGACCGGAAACAAAAAGTTCTGTCAGTGGAAACAAAAAGTTTACATTTGTTGCTAATAAGTTCCTAAATTTACAAACAAGAAGAAACACAAGGCAACAAAAATGTTGCTACATGTTGCTATTTGTTCCTCCGGTGGAAACAAGGCTTAAGGTTGTTTATTACTTTATTGTCTAAATCAGTAATAAATTGTTTCCATTCACTTAGTAATTCTGTGTTTGAATTGTCAATATTCTCATCATTTAATGTTACTGTACCGCTGATTTCAACATCCGTAACACTTGTCTCATCAATTGTATTATCCACAACAAGATTTGACTGACCCTTAATTTCGTTATTTGACTGACTATTAATTTCATTTGTATCTAACTGAAATCCATTCGGTGTATTTTCGAGAAGTAATGGTTGAAGTAAATGTGAAGGTGGCTCGCTACCTGTAGCAATTTCATATAAATTTTTTTGCTGTTCTGATAAAATATTTCAAACACTATTAATGTTGAATTTTTTTATGGCTCCAGCCTGATGCTTGCATATTTTTCCCGATTGGCCTTGGGGACAAGAACACATGCATATTTCCATATCAATAAAATATACTTCTTTTTGTCTGAACTTAAAATAGTGTATTGCAAGTGACCTGTTTTATTGATGTTATTCAGATCAACGTCTTTTTCATCTGGAGCATATCGTTTAATATTTATTTTGTTCAGTACTAAATCCAAAAGTTTTTGTTTGTAATACATGGAGAAACTCACAACAATAAAATCGACGAGCTAAACCAGATTATAGGCTTTGGTTCTTTCCAATGGAATATTATTATTGTTTGAACCCCTAGTTAAAAATTGCTTCCTATAGTAGATGCACCACATGTGCTTGCGTTTTATAAGTTTTTTTATGTAACTAATGAATAGTGGGTAGCGTTTACAATCTTCAAATAATTTGGTAATGCTATCTTCAACTTGTGATTCAGATTCACTGCTCTGAAGGACATTTTTGAAACTGCGATACATTTGTTGTCTATCCTCATGAGCTATTTGGTTGGTAGAAGTACATAACCATTTCCACACGGCTTTTAGCACATGAAACGTACACAACAAAAGTGTTGAAGTCGGCCAAAACATTTCGAGGACTTTTCGTTCCTTCAAGTCGTCATCCGTAATAATTACTTTTGGTATCACTTTTGTGGGCATAATATCGATTAAATTTTTTACGGCCACCTCAAACACCTGCACCTTTTCTGATGTAGTTATAACACATCCTATAGGAATTCCCCCACCAGAAGACTGCGTCACAAAAAAAAGCAATTTATGATTTTCCACATCACAGTTTCCTGTGGCATCATCGACATGATTTCGGAGGCTTGAATTAGTAATTTGGCAGCTCTCTGCATCATTGGAGTGCATAATGATACAGTGTAATGATCATCGATTTGCTGTATTTTAAATAATGTGTCTGTATTGGACAAGTTCTTTTCAAGATCTTCCAATGCATCTTTACCCGATCTAGAGCCAAAACTAGCCTTAAAATGTTTTTGCCATATGTTTGAAAAGTCTTTCTTTTTAGGAAAAAAATGTCTGTCTGCCATTAATTCTTGATATTTATCTCCGTATTCTTCCATTTTGGATAAGCAAAAACTATGAAAGCCTGAAGCAACGGAATGACCTCTAGTAAAATACTCCAAAATTTCTTGAATAGTAGTATCACTGATTGGTCGTTTACTTAGAGCAACTGCACTAGTAATCGTATGATTGTGGTTGTTTTTAATCGTTACAAGACATGGCCAATTTTTTATAAGAGAATGCTGCGTCTTGTCAGAAGCCCTTGAATACTGACTGGGATCTCTGTTTATTGTTATAATGATTTGAGCAGGGCAACCAATATTCTTCGAGGGGTATTTTCTTTTCCTGGTACTGACATCTACAAGACATGTTTGTCTTGTATTAAAGTGGCATTGATAATATCTTTTAAATATATTCTTTTTTGCTTTTTCAATTGAGTTTTGAATAGTATTTTTAATGGTCCACGAAGTTTTTGACATCATTTGATATTCTGACATCCATTGCTGCAAGAAAAGAGGTGACAATGTTAATGTTTTGTTAAAACAACATAATATGTATTATGATTAGACAAATCTACAGGGTGTTTCAGAGTTGTGGTGACAAAACCCTAGGGGAGATTCCGTTCAGTAAAATAAGGAAAAAGTTCATATGGACATGATGCCGAAAATGCTTCGTTTCCGAGATACAGGGCGTTAACTTTTTCCCAAAAATGAAGTTTTTTATTAAACACTTAGAAATGCTATAGCCGATTTCAACGAATTCAGTTCAATTAAACCAGTTTCAGACATCTACTGGACCAATTAAATTCGATCTGAAATTTCCAGGGGCGTACGCAGAGAGCAAATATTATCCTTTTGCTGAAAAAATATCACCCTGTAATTTTTTTGCTGTTTTTATGTAATTATTTAGATAAATCTACTAAAATACAACTTTTTGGTCTCTTGACTTTTTTAAGTGTCTCACGTTTGTGAATTTCATAAGGAAAAATAAAAATCTTTAGGAATAATTATCCAAAAACTTATAGCAGTGTGTTTATTTTTGAAAACAAAAAATGAAACATCAAATAATTTCTTTTTTGGCTATAGCATTTATAAGTTATTAATAAAAACTTCATTCTTGGGAAAAAGTTACCCTGTAACTAGGAAACGAAGCATTTTTGGACCCATGTTCATAACAACTTTTTTCATATTTTGTTGAGTGGAAGCTCCCCTAGGGTTTTGTCACCACAAGTCTGAAACACCCTGTATAATAATTAATAATACACACAACGTCAAAGTCTTGGACCCCTTTATTTTTATAAGCTCCAATACAAAAATGCTTTGTTTTAAATGGTTATATCTCTGGTCATAAATAAGTTATCAGGAAAATTAAAAAAGAAATAAAAATCAAGAAAATGGCAAGTTATCACTCAGCATAAATGTGTTTCTTTGCTGTAAATAGTACATCCTACAGGGCTATTAAAATTTTTGCTACAACATTCGCAATATAATTCTTATGAACGCATTTGTTCCAAAAATTCTAATCGCCCTGTAAGATGTACCATTAACAGCAAAGAAACATATTTATACTGAGTCATAGCTTGGCATTTTTTAAATTTTTTAATTGTCCTGATAACTTATTTATGACCAGAGATATAACCATTTAAAGCAAAGCATTTTTGTATTGGAGCTTAAGGAAAAAATCAAGGGGGTCCAAGACTTTTGACGTTGTGTGTAGATATAGTTTTTTGTTCTGTTAAAGAGCGAAAATTAACTACATATTTTCGTTTTTGCGATATAATTTTTAACGCCCTGTATCTCAAAAACCATGCCCCTTATACAAAAAAAACTTGTGAACTAAATCTATATTTTCACTAGTAATATTTTCCAACTTGTAAAAATTACCTTATATTAAAATAATATCTATATTATTTTATACGGAGCAAAAAGTCAGACTTTTTATCGCGCTCTTGTAACTTGTTTAACAGCCGAACGAAGTGAGGCTGATAATAAAGAGCAAGCTATGAATAATAAATAAATTTTGCTCCAAATAAAATATGCTATTTTTCTTCAAACACCAATAAATCGACAAATGTATGCAATTTAATCGAAAATATATTTTCGATTTTATTTTATAAAATAATTAATAGTTTAAAAAAACTAAAAAACACGCTTTTATATGCAACCGAACTAAAAATTAGAAAATAATTTTTCATTAAAAAAATATTGTCATTTCATAGTAAAAAGCGTGGGGTGCATTTTACTATTTTTTCATAACTTTTCCATCATAGATATTTGCAAATATAATAATTATAACATTTAATATATTTATCACCCCACGCTTTTTACTATGAAATGACAATATTTTTTTTAATGAAAAATTATTTTCTAATTTTTAGTTCGGTTGCATATAAAAGCGTGTTTTTTTAGTTTTTTTAAACTATTAATTATTTTTCATTTTTTAGTTTCTGCTACTCTTGACAAAATGGCGAAAAATTTTTTAATGAACAAGAGTGGCAAATTTTAAAATTTTTCCAACAGATTGCAACTCACTAAAAAATTTCTTCTTCATTAAGTAGCAAAGTTTGAAATTTTGCCAACAGATGGCAATCCAGGCAATGTTTGGACCGTTGCCAATATATTGCAACCCACTAAAAAATTTCTTCTTTATTTAATAGCAAAGTTTTAAATGTTGCCAACAGATGGCAACCTAGGTGTTGTTTTTATAATATAATGGAATTTTTTTCCTGGCGATCCAAAAAAGATAACGGGATACTGTTTGCAGATTATTGCATTGTCATGTTTCCTTAATACGTGTGCAAAGTTTCAAAGAAATCGAATAGCTGGAAGTTGGTTAAAATTAGACTCAAAGATTCCGTTACATAGCCAGATAGTTACAACCCAAGTTAATAAAAAGCGTGTTAACGGCATTTATTAACTTTGGTTGTTGTGTTTTTGATGAAACCTAGCATTATATCTAACCTACGTTTACATTCCTTTATCTGTTCATTATTTGGACGTTTACATTTTTTATTTTTATATGTCATAACAAGAGGAAAACATTGATTAAAAATATTTTTGTATGTACTTATAAAAAGATTCCATTGTCGATTTACATTACTTCGTTGTA
This sequence comes from Listronotus bonariensis, assembly GCA_014170235.1. Classification (NCBI taxonomy): domain Eukaryota; kingdom Metazoa; phylum Arthropoda; class Insecta; order Coleoptera; family Curculionidae; genus Listronotus; species Listronotus bonariensis. Next base: position 52,550 of record JACEGR010006497.1, on the reverse strand, counting down.
CCTGGAAAATATTATTCCAACTCTGATTTGCAAGAAGTGTTAAGAATTCTTTTTTGTTACTTTCAGTGAAGAATCTCCTATAAGTAAATTGTTTATCAGTTTCATTTCCTAATTGAAAGGATAGTTTTTGCGCATTATGATCTGAAATATGATACTCTATTATTTCACTTTTATATGTATCCAGATTGGTAAAAATATTATCCAGGCAACTACTGCAAGTAGAGGTTATTCGGGTATTGTTCGTGACTGTACTTTCTATATTGTAAAAGTTCATTAAAGAAAACAACATATTTTTGTTAGGATTGTCTTTTAACATTTCAATATTGAAGTCTCCGGCAATAAAAACCATTGTGCTTCTAATCATTGAAAGCATTTCCTCTACTTTACCAAAAATATGTCTTTGTTACCTGATGGTGGTCTGTAGATTGACACAACGGTAATTTTGGTTTTGTTCACTACACACTCAACTGCTGCACACTCAAATTCACCTTTAACAGACAAATCACAAATACGTTTATGTACAGTAAAATTTATACATTTATTCACATATATAGCACTTCCCCCATGTTGACCTTGATCCCGGCAGAAATAACTGGCCAATCTAAAATCTTTTATTCCAATCTGGTTAAGTTGGTCTTCACTTTTCCAGTGTTCAGACATAGCTAAGAATAAGCATTCTGGATTATCTTTCAAAAGTTCCTCTAGTCTGTTTACGCTGTTACCTACTGATTGAACATTTTGATGTAATATAGAGTAGTCATTTTTGTCCTTTTTTATTTTTTGATAAAAAAGGCGCGGCGGTTGAAGTTTGGCTCTCATAATTAGTACTCTGCTTATATTTTTCCAATTTCTGAAGAAATGCTGGACACTTGGGATCTCTCGCGGAGTGTACACGGTCCTTTAAATTTAACCGCTTACAATTAGGACAGTCTAACTTGGTGCTTTCCTGACATACTTTGGGTTCATGATTTCCTCCACATTTATGGCAGCATGAATCAGATTTGCAATGTTTTGCGACATGTCCAAAGAGGCAGCAATTGTAGCACATCGCCACGTTAAAATATTCTTTAACGTATATTTTTGTTAGGTCAAAATTTACTTTATCATTTCGGATTAGCCAACGGAATACTTCTGGTTTAGTTTGGATGATCCAGTTTTCTTTACGAGGGTTTCGACAGTCTCTCTTTGCGATGACTTTTAACAATTTTTTTGCATCATTACCAAAATTTGTTTTTAACTCATGATTTTCTTCTATAAGGAGGTTAATAAATTCTTAAATATACAGGTTGCTTTATTTAAAAAACATGTCCTACCCTGTAGACTATTATCAGTATCACCAATGGAAAGATATTTAAAAAAGTTATCAGAAAATACCACATTAGATACATATTAACTTTATAACTTTTAAAAATATGGCCATCCAAATCAGGTATTTAGGTGATTCTTAAAGTACCGCGGTTTTGTAGTAGCTGAAGATATTGACTTTATATTTTAGGACTATATCAAGTATTCACCAGAAGCTTTTAAATCATGTATCATAAACTCCCCCGCCCCCTTTCCATTTAATTTTGTTCCAAGATGGCGCCCATCCGCCATCTTGATAGTTGTAATATTAATTTTTACGTCAAAAAGTAGTTTATATCCTTCCATCAGTCATACATGATTTTATAATTAAAAAAATTTGGGTACAAAAGTTAGCAAGGAGGGGGACTATTTAAGTCCACACTGTATTTTTTACAAGTGTTCTTATATCTATCCATAATATTGAAAAAGTCAAATCCTTTTTTAAACATGCGAACTGCATGCTGTAGATAAAATGATTTTTTTTATCATAAAAATTACACATTAAAAAATATCAATATTTTCTTATGAGAATATGTCAGATTATTTGTCTGCAGTAATAAGTATAGTTTTTTTTGTTATATCTCTTTTACTTTTTTATGATTTGTTTTATTCCTGCTGTATTTGAAAAAAGGTACTGAGGTTTACAATTTTTCTGTTTTTGTTATAAAGTTAGCAATTGAATTTATTTAACAATGTGTCGCAGTTACGGCTTTAAAATAAGGTCGAAATTCTACTGGATGCTTTAAAAATACAAGTCTGTGTGTGTACTCGTAATTACCTCTGTGGAAAGGTGCCTTACAATATCTCGTATCATTCCTTCTGTCTGTATAGCTAATTGATAAGATGGATCATAGGCACATTGAGCAATAGTTCCTATTGTTGGTATAACAACTTCCATATGAACAGATCTAACAATAATAGTTTAAAAAAACTAAAAAACACGCTTTTATATGCAACCGATATAAAAATTAGAAAATAATTTTTCATTAAAAAAATATTGTCATTTCATAGTAAAAAGCGTGGGGTGCATTTTACTATTTTTTCATAACTTTTCCATCATAGATATTTGCAAATATAATAATTATAACATTTAATATATTTATCACCCCACGCTTTTTACTATAAAATGACAATATTTTTTTAATGAAAAATTATTTTCTAATTTTTAGTTCGGTTGCATATAAAAGCGTGTTTTTTAGTTTTTTTAAACTATTAATTATTTTTCATTTTTTAGTTTCTGCTACTCTTGACAAAATGGCGAAAAATTTTTTTAATGAACAAGAGTGGCAAATTTTAAAATTTTTCCAACAGATTGCAACTCACTAAAGAATTTCTTCTTCATTAAGTAGCAAAGTTTGAAATTTTGCCAACAGATGGCAATCCAGGCAATGTTTGGACCGTTGCCAATATATTGCAACCCACTAAAAAATTTCTTCTTCATTTAATAGCAAAGTTTGAAATGTTGCCAACAGATGGCAACCTAGGTGTTGTTTTTATAATATAATGGATTTTTTTTTCTGGCGATCCAAAAAAGATAACGGGATACTGTTTGCAGATTATTGCATTGTCATGTTTCCTTAATACGTGTGCAAAGTTTCAAAGAAATCGAATAGCTGGAAGTTGGTTAAAATTAGGCTCAAAGATTCCGTTACATAGCCAGATAGTTACAACCCAAGTTAATAAAAGCGTGTTAACGGCATTTATTAACTGTTATTGTTCATAAAAATTGAACACCAATGGTGCAACTAACCCAATTGTGTAAAAGAACTTATTAATTTTTATTGTTCATAAAAATTGAACACCAATGGTGCAACTAACCAAATTGTGTAAAAACTAAAAAATTTCTTCTTCATTTAATAGCAAAGTTTGAAATGTTGCCAACAGATGGCAGCCTAGGTGTTGTTTTTATAATATAATGGAATTTTTTTCCTGGCGATCCAAAAAAGATAACGGGATACTGTTTGCAGATTATTGCATTGTCATGTTTCCTTAATACGTGTGCAAAGTTTCAAAGAAATCGAATAGCTGGAAGTTGGTTAAAATTAGGCTCAAAGATTCCTTTACATAGCCAGCCAGATTGATAGATAGTTACAACCCAAGTTAATAAAAGCGTGTTAAAAGAAATACTTTTTAGAGAAACCAGAAAATAAAGTAATTGAAATTTTCATCCTCAAAAATAAATGTTTTACTGATAAACGCCCATTAATTATGTACATTTTATTTATAAAGTTAGATCTTTTAAATGGTTTTAATTTTCATTTGGCTACCAACCAACTATAAAGGCGCGCTTGTGGCGGCTTCGGTTGTATCGGCGAGCGTCGATCTCCGGAGTTAAGCAGTGGAATGCGCGCCCATAATTTGGATGGGTGTCCGGCGACAGCGGTGTTTTGGGCAACGGCACACGGTGTTTCTGCTCGGGGATGCGGACCGAGCAACAACCATCCAAGTTATGGAATGAATGGTGTGTGAATGAGAAGGAGTAGGGGTCAAGGTACAATAAGCCTTCAGGCTGCAGTGCACCACCTAGGGGGCGGTCGTCGGACCTGGGTGGGATGACCCCGAAAGGGTGAAAAAAAAAACCAACTATAACAAAGAAGGATAAAACGTCTTTTATAAAAGTTTCATACTTTTTCATCTATTTTTTTATTTGAGCATAACAAAAAAAAAAATAAACATCAAAAACTTCAGAAAAATAAAAAGTAAACTTTTTAAAAATTAGACACCCTGGATATTATGTCACTAATAAAAAGGTCGTTAAAAAGCTTTACAAAAATGCAGTATTTCATTTATCTATCTTTAATAGTTTTTGAAATATGACTACCTAAACCTGAAAAATAGTACTTATAATTTTTCCCATGAACACATGTGAAAATAGCATATAGCACACTGTTTAAATGCATAGAAAATGCCTTATATCACACTAGTGTTCCAAAGTACTTAACAACACTAGTGTGATATATTTTTTGATATCATTTTAAAATATTATATACATGCCTTACGACCGCCAAAACAAAAAATAGTTGTCATTGCTGTCATATTATTATTTAAAATTTTTTAGTTATTAGGCTGTTAATACGAATTACATTTTAAAAAATGCAATCTTTTTTAAGTGGGGGCTTTTTTAAATTCTAAAATGATTTTTTTACAGAGCTACTAGGTAGGTTATTTTCGAAATAAAACAGTAAACAGCATAATATAACGCAGTGAGCAAAAGTACATATTATCACCCTAGTATTGCAAGTTTGCAATTTTCAATTGTTATATTATTTTTTCTGAAGACAAACAAATATAAAATTTGGTTTTTGGTGAATAATTTGTGGTCGCAGAAAAAGTAGTGTACATTACTTGTGTAAAAATGACTTTCTTACACTCGTGGATTTGTCGCAATCGGCTGACGCGTCGTGCAACAATATTCCCACTCGTGTAAAATTAATCAGTTTCCACACTTGATATGTAATACTACTGTTCCTTATTTCCACCTACGGCACTAAGCTGATAGTGTAGATATAGGTAGTAGAAATTACATTCCGATTTGAATGGTTATATTTGCGAAACTATTAAAGATCATATATATATCGTATATCAAATGTGGTAATTTTGTAAAGCTTTTTAGAAGCCCTTTTATTGAAGACCTAATTTACAGGGTGTTTCATTAAAAAAGGGTTCCTTCTTAATTTTTCTTCACTTTTTGATGTTTATTTGTTTCTTTTGTTATGTTGAAAAGATAATAAACAAAATATTATAAAACAAGTATACAAGATGTTTTTTTTTAATTCTTTGTAAAGTGAAAGTGGGTAGTAAAATATAAATTAAACTCACTTCAAATAAAAAGTGATTTTGTAAATGGGCCTATAAACCACAAAACCGCACACTCTTACAGAGAAGAAATATTAGTAGTCATTATACCTTTAATAAGGCATCCTAATTACATTTTGATACATTAAATCGGAAAACTTAGTATTTAGATATGATAGGTTGGACGCAGTATAGTTTGTTAGTTTAACCCAATTACGGAGTAAATTTCGACTTTTGGAACAAAACTTTAAGCACAAAAATACAGATATTTATTATTAATATTAATTAAGGTAATACTGACTTTAAAAGTTTTGCCAATAAGGGCACAGCTCCACTTTTCATCATGACTTGAATATTCTTTTTACTTCTTGAAACAGACCATAATGCTCGTGCTGCAGCGCTGACAATACGAACAACCTCAACTTCATTTTCGGCTAATTTATCTTTGGGAGTGTTAAGGTAGTTTTCACTGCAATCCAAGAAATCAACTAATTTTGGAATTCCGTTACATTGCCGAATATGCTTCCTTGCTTTTTTACTTGTGCAACGTTATAGATTGTTTCCGCTACCAAAATTTGTAGATCTCTAGCTGGTTCTGTTAGATTTTTTACTAACAAAGCTATTCCACCTAGATTTGCGATGCATTTGCGAATATCTGGATTTTGTGAAAGTTCTGTCAGAACACTTAACGCACCTAATTTGCATTTTAAATCTTTGGTTTCCAGCAGATTAATTAATAGTTCTAATCCTCCAATTTCCTAAAAATGCTATTTTCAGTATTTAGTTAAAATTTTAGAGCTTAAAACGTATATTATTGATGGTAAAATTACAGTTAAATATTGTGGTTTATTTTATACTTATAATAACAAACATTGTACCAAGCCTTACAGACCTATTTCTAGTTCATTTAGAAGTAAAGAAACATTTATGTCTAGTTTAGTATATCAATTCTAAAAATAATATAAATGGCAAAGAATAAAAATAATGGGTCAGGTGAATTAAGCTAAGCAAATGCTTCTATTTACATTAATGAAAGATAAAACATACAAAGTTACCTGAAACAAAAAGCAAATACTATAGTAATAGCTTTTGTTTAACTTTATTCATCTGTAAATACCTACAAGGTGGTCCAATTGTCCAAGTCTAATATGTCTGTTGCTTAACAGGATATGACGAAAAGTTAAAAAAAAGTTGTTTGGTTTTTAAATGTGCCTGTACAAAAATATTTTTATGTATACAAAGTATCCCAAAAATAAATGACTCTAAAGCTAATATTTTTTTTTATTTAAATCTACTATTTTTGTTCACAAAATTAAATTAAGCGTGGAATTTTGCATATACTTATAGTACGCTATTTTATTTTGACACTTGTCACAATGTCGCTATTCTAAATGGTAGGGGAACCCAAGAGGGGATTTCGCGATTTACTACAGCGCGGCAGAATACCTTGTATCTGTAGGATACCTTGTACCCGGTTAAATACCTTCACCAAATATGAGACCCGTATACAGGGCCGATCATAAAAAAAATTACATGCTAAACAGTGTATATTCCACTAATCTATCAATTTGAAAGTGACGTAAAGAAAACAGAGTGTCTGTCATATTTAACAAATATTTTATTGTACGAAGTACGACGAAATTTATTCAAAAAAACCCGATTTTAAGCGGCGTCTTTTAAGGGCACATAGTTCAGAAAAGAGGAGCTTTAGATAAAATGTTTATAGAAACTTATTACATTATTTTCATCTGTTCTATATGAATTTAAAAGATTGCCCACATCCCCATTCCCGAACACCCTGTTTAAAACTTTTTGTCATATCTCGATGAAAAACAAATATATTATTGGACTTACTCAAACAACTTGGTCACCCTGTATTATGTAACTTCTAAAAACAAGTAAAATGTAATTTAGCTAATTCCAATAATGATGTTGAACATATGTTACAAATATTTGAATCGTTAACTGTAGAAAGGGGACATGTCACAATTTTAAAAATATTCAAGGACACAAAAAACTATATTATTTAAAAAATGTATTAGGCTCTCAATTTTTTTTTACATTATAATGTTGATGACATTTTACATATAACGACACACAAAAATTCAATTTAGTTTTTTAGCTTGAAGTAGCTGTCATTTCTGATTGATAGACATGTCCCCTTCTAATTTGTACACTTTGTATGTGTCCCAAATCCGACCTCCCTAGGAGAATTGTTCTCATATCTGGGGCATGGCTTCCCCACAACCCAAAACATTCTGAATTTTATTCAAAAAAGAGCTATTCGTCTCATTAATGATCTTTCACTTACAGAAAGGCTTCCCTCTCTTGCCCATCGTCGGGCTGTGGGGGATCTATCGCTTTTTTATAGATACTTCCATGGCTTCTGCTCTGAAGCATTGTCCAGTATAGTTCCTCCACTCACGGTTCCCAACAGAGAAAGTCGTGGCTCCGCGCGTATGCATCCCTATACGGTCCAACTGGACAGGCCCCGAACTTCCCACACGTTCATTTATCCCTAGAGTTTTTAGAATATGGAACCTGTTGCCCGCGGAGGTCTTTCCTTCCCCCAAATCTTCAAGTATTTAAGTCCCGTGGCAACAAACTCCCTCTTACCTCGCTTAAGACACCCACGGTACGTTAGAATTTAGGCTTTTAGTCTTCGTGGTTTGTCCAAAGATAAAAAAAGGGAAATAAAAAATATTATTTTGATATTAAATAATTTTATTTAAAAAAGAGTTTTGCACAACTTATAATGGTTTATTTAATTTCACATTCTCTGTCGGCGGTTGGCCATGTCTAAACTTTTTCCCCAAAATGTTATGTTAGGCCTCTGGTATAAATTTGGTTTATTTCTGGGTGGTGGTGCAGAGTGTAGAATCTCTCATGTTTAATGAGCTGCTTTTTATTTACCCGAAATCGCTGTCACAAGGCATAAAGGAATGTCCTTTCTTTGCAAAATATACTTCTATCTGTTCAAATCGTTAAATTCATTAAGAACCGAATCGTATAGTGGTCCACAATAATTATCAAAAAAATGTATTTTTTTATACTTCTGTAACTTACCTTGATCAAGGCAATGCTTTAACTACTACGCGCCAGCACAAATATCGCGTTGGAATTCATAAAGTAGAACGCAAAATCAATCCCTATAATTGCTACGCATGTTGTAACCTGAGTGGCTTTCCAGTGACGCAAATAAAGCGCTCCCGAGTAGCTCAGGAGCATTTCGTTCTACTTTATGGCGTTCCAGTGACGGAAAGTGTTATGCACCTGAGCTACTCCGTTTTTCTTTCCTCTTGCCCCTCATGCACCAACCCCTCTTTTGGTTTTTGTGCTTCAAACGTGTTTTTTGATGGTTAAGGATGGATTTTTTAAAACTATTTATTTAAAATGGAATTAGATATTAAAAAGATATTATTATTATAAAGCCAAGAAAGATTAAAAACAACGAAATTTTAAAATTTCTTAAAGTATTTCTCTTTCCTTGTCTAAGGATGCGTTTCAGTGACTAAGTTTTTAGAGCAGTTCAAGAGCTTCAAGCCCTGGAGCGTGACGCACAAAAATTTTCGTCACTGGAAAGCTACCCTGGGATGTTTTAAGTACAAGCAAATTTGTTTTTATATTTGGAATTCATACTGCATGGCAACCGGAGACGCTTCGCCCTCGTCTTAAATATTTTTACTTTATTGCCTTATTGAATTTAATTGAATCATACAGTTGTTTTCTTTTAGTTTTATGTGAATTTTAAACGGTTTATAACCTAAAAGTAGTGCGTCAATGTTTGTTTTTTAAATAAAAAGTTTACAGTATGACTTTTTCCATTTAATTTTTCTTTTTGAAATGGCGCCCAGCTATGAGTTTGACATTTATATCTGTCATTTCCTGTCTAAAATTTGGTTTATGTTGTCTCACTAAAGTCCTCAAATTTTCATGAAAAAATACCAAACAATTCAAAAGTTAGGAGATGAGGTCCTGAATTTAGACAAGCACTGTATAATGTTTTGTCAGATTTTTGGCTTTGCTAACATCATTTTGTAATACCTCGTATCAAATTTAAATTAAAAGTTAAAATATTTATTAGCTTAATAAATAATAAATATAATAAATACTTGCTGTATAACCATAGTCAAAAGACAAAACAAATAAAAAAATAATAGCTTAATAGCTAGCCAATAAAAATGTACAATTACAGAACTAAAAGTTTAATTTTAATATTTTTAAAAATAAAATTGTCTTTTAAATGAAACCGAATATGTAATACATAACAAAATTCCTAAAAAGAACTTATAAACTATGACTTTTTCTAAAAATGGTTATGTATTAATTATCTCACTGTATTTGAGCTGTTTGATTCACTTTGACTGATTTGTAATGCTTTTGGGCACAGACCTTTTGTTACCAGGTTAAATTTCATTCGTAATAAAATTATGCGTTTGCATGCTTTTAAATTTCTTCCAAACTGTAGCACAAAATTTACGTATAGTTTAGAGTGGTAAAGGGAGGTGATACTGTTCGTATTTGCTACTGCGTTTCAACTCCATGAAGGTGCTGACACGCAGTAGGAATTCATAAATCGCATCTATCTTGCAACATGCCCCTTTTCTGCGGTAAATGAAAATTTATGCGGTACGCAACTTGCCTGTTAATGCAAAGCACTGTTTTTTTATCTTTGGACAATCCACGAAGGCTGAAAGCCTAAATACTAACGTACCGTGGGTGTCTTAAGCAGGGTAAGAGGAAGTTTGTTAACACAGGACTTAAAAACTTGAAGATTTGGGGGAAGGAAAGACCTCCGCTGGCAGCAGGTTCCACAGTCTAGAAACTCTAGGGATAAAAGAACGAACGAAATGGGAAGTTCGGGGCCTGTCCAATTGAACTGTATAGGGATGCATACGCGCGGCACCACGAGGTTTCTCTGTTGGGAACGGCAAGAGGAGGGACTATACTGGACAATACAATACGAACAGCCCTTCTTTGAATGGCATCAAGAATGCTGAGGGTTGTAGGGGATGCCATTTCCCAGACAGTTGTAAACGATGTATTTAACTGTAACCAGTAAAATACATAAATCTGAATTTTGTAAAAAAATGGACATGCTCCCTTTTTGCAGTTAGCGATTCATTTATAGATGTTATTGTAGAAAATTTAAAATTTAATAAACTATTTTTATGACTAAATAAACATGTCACCTGGATTGCTAGTTGATTTATTTCAGTTGTTAAATCATGATCTTTTAGACAGCACAACGCTACAACTGTTGCTGTTTGATTTCCCGTTTTAAGGTATTTAACTAACTTTTGAATATGCCAGTATTCTGGTGGAATATCAGCTCTCGGTCTTTCAGTCCTACCCTCTTCATCCGATGAAGATCTAAAAAGTCGGTTAGTTAATGTACCTAATTATTTATTGTGCTAAAAATTAAATTTAGACTATGTTATGTTTTGAATTAAGTTGAGGAAATAATATTCACTAACACAGGTAACCAAGAATTTACTCTTTTCTAACGCCACTTGCTACGTTTTTGTTTAACTTTTTTCGTAATACATAATTTAAAAAATAAATTGGGAGTTCAGTATGAGTTCAGTGCAGTGTTTGGTTCTTCTATACCCTTTATTAAGTATATTTATAATATAGTGTATAGAGTTTACAAAGTATTGTAGAACAAAAGAGTTTATTTATTAGACATTCTTTATAAAACCACTATGCCATGCCACTATTTTTGCAACATTGTAAGAATAATATGCACATCAGCAATCTATACACTGCAATTCTTTAATGTCCCTTCCTTTTATTTGTTAAACAAATAAATTTAAAAAATTAAAACTTAAGGGAATAAAAGTAATGCGTCAATACTATATTTTAAGATGGCTGTTGGGCGCCATCTTAAGACAAAAGTTATATGTAAAGAAAAATCTCGTGACACATCATTTTAAAGCGTATACAGACAACACCTTTGCTTACTACAAATGGCGGTATTTAAAAAATAAATACCTAATTTGGATGACCAGATGTCCAAAACTTATAAAGTCAGAGGGTCAGCTCGTTTACCCCGAGACCAGGACCGAAGCGGTCCCATTCTTTCTAGGTGTGTACCCAACAGAAAGTCCATCCAATAGCTAATGTGTTATTTTCTAAAAGATCTTTTTAATAGGAAGACTGGTAATAATATACAGGGTAGGACAAAAGTATATACTTTTTAATGCACCCTGTATATTATATCACTATTAAAATATATATTTATATTAGCTTTAAGGAAATAGCCCATTAAGTATATCTAACTTTATTACTTTCGGAAATATGCCCATCCAAATCAGGTAATCCAGGTAATTTAAGTAAGTATTTTCATTTTGTAGTAGGTAAAGATACTTTGGGGATATAAGTACTGTGCCAGAGGACCCCTTTTCCATTATTTTTTTTCAAGTTGGCGCCCAGCAACTATCTTGAAATTTTTATTTCTCAATTTCACTTTAAAATAGAGAATTTACGCATTAAATATTTAAACCATATTTATATTTTTTCCGTAAAAGATTTCAAAATAATTTTAAACCACGATTTCGTCATATACGTCACTGACAACAAAAGTAAATCTATTTTATCCTAACACTTGGTAAGCTTGTTATGGATATATACTCTTACATTAGATTGATTCAGATTTTTGAGGATATAAAGTGTACTATAAAATCACTACGTGAGCATATGAACCGTCAACCCTTTCAGACATCACTAGTGAGATTATAAGACATTTAACAAACCCGTAGTTTGCCAACAAAATGCATTACAACCAAACAAGCTTGCTTTCCAAATAAATACGAAAATTTTTGTTGCTGTAGTGTTGACATATGACGAAGTACACGAAATAATGGATGACGTATTTCAAATTATTTTCGAATAGTTAAAAATCGGATTTAATTCGAAAGTGCTTTGGATAAAAGTCTCTTGTATTTAAGACACGTGCATTGTATATTTACATATAAAGTGGCACATCTTCTAGCGGCTAATAGCTTACACTACTCGTCTAGCCCTTCGACCTTTTTCTGATGAGTTAAACTTTTCTTGTCAGTGAGTTTTCTTCTATGATGTGAATTTTGTTATAACACTTGCAAGGCACTCTATGCTAACTAAATAACTATTATTTGTTAAAATTAAGTTTTTTTTATAATAAAATAAAATTGAACTGATCCTTGAAATTCTTTGCGTTTAATTCATTCATATACAATAATAGTTGTACATCTTCAAGTTAGGTTTTCTAATATAAACGATAGAGCCGGAATATTGATTTAAATGTAATTGACGGTTTTTTTAAAACAGCTAATGTCAAATTTTTAATATTTTAGGCTATTAAAAACATTATTAAACCTACATAATAAACTTTATATATATTTTTTGGTAATTGTCTAGAAAGTGGGACCAACTCCAATTTTGACGAAATTTGGCATATGGTTTTTTTTGGGGCGCTAATCACAAATCTAAAAAAAAAAATTCGGAAATGTTTCGTTTCCGAGATATCCATCATAAAAGTAATCTTATTTTTACTATTATCCCCCTTCTTTTTGCACACAGTTCTTGATTTTAGGTTAAAGTGGAACAGAATATTTAATTTTTAAGTTTAAAAATCCCATGTTCTATTTATTTTAACACTTTTTTTAAATCAAATTGCATACCTCCATTTTCAATCGTCCCAAATTATGGTGAATGCGCCGGGCAGTATTCCATACCTTTCTGCGTTTTTAAAAAGAGAATCTTCGCAATTTATTTGATAAAAGATTTTTAGAGGTAAAAATTAAATATTGTGGGCCACTTTAGCTTTAAATCAAGAATTGTGTGCAAAAAGAAGGGGGAATATAGTAAAAATAAGATTAGTTTGGTTTTCCACTTTGATGGTGGATATCTTGGGAATGAAACGTTTCAGAAAAAAAATTCTATTTAGATTCGCGCTCCACAAAACCCCCAAATGCCAAATTTTGTCGAAATCAGAGTATCTCCTTTAATTGAGTATCTTGGAAATATCAGCGGATAAACAGTAGATTGGAGCGCTACAATTTTATTCTTACTCTTCTACAGATTCATCGCTATCTGGTTGTTCTTCTATAATAACTTCCCTTGGAATAAATCGTGAATCATCTGCGGTAAACCCTTCTAAACTAACAATTGACTCTGTTAACATGCTTTAGGGGAAAATTATTAACAATTATTGGTTTTAGTTTTAAATGACCTGTCAGTGTCACCTTGTTTTGGTTGAAGTTTGGTTTAAGCATCTTTTACAGAAAGTAAGAACGCCAATAAGATTAAATTAAACACTTTTGTTTTGTTCTTGTTGTGGTTTCCATAGGTATTTACGGAATTCGTTGGTGTTTTCTCTAGCATGGTTTTAATTAATTCTAAGGTACGATTCCGAGCATTGCGGCCGGCTACTAACCGTCAACGGAAGCGCCGAAAGGTTATACCGACTTATTTTGCTTGCTTCTGGGGACTAACGAGTACCGTTGCTGGTATTGTGGCGCTCAGGCGCTTGCATCGGTAGTTTGCAGCCTGACGCGATGCTCGGAATCATACCTTTACTATCAAGTTGCGCCTTAAGTTTGTTCAATTATACAAAGAATTTTATTAAGAAAATGTTAGGGCAGATTCTACATCAGAAAAGATAAAGAAAAGTTTATAAAAACGTGGGTCCGGAAATATATTTTTTTCAGATACAGAATGTTAAACCCTAAAAAAACAAAGATTTTTTGTTGATATCTTTATTTACCCTCATACAAATTTTGGCAGTGCTAAAATGAATACATTTCATTAAGTTAGAGTTAAATTGGCCAATGCCAAATTTTATTGTTGTTAAGTTGAATAAGGAATATTTAGGGTAATCTTAAAATACCAATTTTATTTTTAAAGTTTATCACCCTGTATCTGGCGGAAAGCAATGCATTTCCGAACCCATGTTTATACGAACTTTTTTCATATTTTTAATAGTGATTTTGGCCTTAAATGTTCTTAACAAAACTTTGTAACGCCCTGTATAGAAGTGTTAATACTTAGTCATAAATAAAGTTTAAAAGCAACAAATTTAGAACTAAAAATCGGGACAAGAAATAAAAAGGCTTTTTATTGTCACACAATAAAAAAGGATTTTTTAAATTAATCTAAAGACTTAAGATACAATAACAAACTAGAAAATTGGTTGCCATTAAACTTTTTACATAAAATTATATAAAGCTGTGAGAAAGTTTTGAAAATTAAATTATGATTTATCTTAAAAGGTAAAAAAAACTATAAAGGGGTAGCACTTTTGAGAAACACCCGGTATATTATTACTTATTTTATTATACTATTTTTAAATGATCATAATTTTTTAAATAACCTAATAATCCGAAGTTCTTTTGTTAAATTATTATATTTAATATGTGATAGAAAATAGTTTTTATCCTGTTAGCAGATGGGCAACGGTCGCCTTGTATTGGGATCGCGTACTAAAGCTAATAAAATTTAACCTCTTTGGACCCTTTTTTTCTGGTTTGGCCACCTGGATAAAATGCATAATTATTTCTTCTTGTTTGGTATCCTAAAGGTGTGCATTTAATTTAATAATACAACAAAATAATTCATTCAAGTGCTGTAATGCGCATTAGTCAAATGTAAATTTAAATAAAACCCATGTGTAAAGACTCTTACATCAGTACAAAGTATAGGTGGGGGGCTATGATTGTTTTGGTTAGTTATTTTTTTTCATTCCTTAATTAAACCCAAGACTAATACACACTTTATAAATCCACTTTAGAATTTAGGATACCAATCTAGAAGAAAGAATTAGGCATCATTTTGGTCGAGGTGACCAGGTCAGGTAAAATTTTATAAGGTGCTCGAACAAGAAGTTCCCAAACCAGCATAGACCCAAAGCTTACCCTGAGGCTGATGATTCATCACTATCTGGTTGTTCCTCTATTATAACTTCTCTTGGAAGATATTTTAATTGCTCTCCAGCAAATTCGTCCAAACTACCATTAGAATCCGATTTCATTTTTTGGTTATTAATTTATTTAATTACCTTCATGATGCTCAAGAAAAATGTTTTGGTGAGCTAACCTAAAAAAAGTAATATTTTCTGTTTTTTCTAAATAATGCGAATAATATAGGTTGGCTGTATGACATAATAAAGTTTAAAACATGCAGATTGTGATTTCTATTGTCAAAATTTTCCACCACCTATGGATTTTGAGTTATAGAATGTATTTCTATACAGGGTAATTTTTAGAACATTAGAAAATAAAAACATTTTTTAAAAATAAAACTATGTTCCAAAATGCTTTCTTTCCGAAATACAGGGTGTTAAAGTTTTAAGGAAAGAAATGCCTTTTATATCATAACTTTTCTACCACTCCAGATATGTCCACAAAATTTGTACACTTCTTTTAACTATTATATGACATTTTTGCTTTTAGTTTTTTTTCAATTACCAGTGGCTTTCGGACAATATTTGTATTGAATTTTTTCAAGAAAAAATAGTACGCCTCTGCTTTTTCCTTAAACCAATTTTATTTTTAAAATAATTATTTACTTTGGAGTTAATTTGGTCCCTTGATATTTTTAAGTACGACGAACGGTTTTCGTTTAAGAAAATAAAAGCCATTTTGATGCACCGAAAAATCGCAAAAATCTGATATGGTGTTTTGTATGTCAAATTCGTTTTTGTCTAATTTGTATTTAAAAAAAGGGTAAAAACTTCAATTACTACAATTTAAACCTAATAAGAAAATAATCAGTAGTTTATTTTTTAATAAAAGTCAAAAACGAATTTTACACACAAAACACCATATCAGATTTTAGCGGTTTGGCCATAGGTATAATATTTTGTCATGCATTAAAATGGCTTTTATGTTTCTAAAAAATGTCAACACCGATACTCAGTGGGCGAATATTAACATGCCGCCTTCGTGAGATCGGTCAGGCCGAAGATCGCGCGACCGAGCGATATTTTGCATGTACGCGTTAGGGTACGGCCACGCTTGCGAGCGATTTATCGCGCGAGATAAATCGTTCATGACAATGTAGCGGGCGACAAGCGAGAAGCTGTCCACAGAAAAGCGATTCAAATATCAGTTTTCGTCATGCCTCTCGCACGAACGGGTCAAATTGCCTTTCTTTTAGAAGATGATCCGTTCATAGAGTGTTTAAAAATAGAAGGAAGTGTATATCCCATTAATAGATATATAAAGCAAATGGGAAATTTTATCACTTATACAAACTTCTTACCACTTCTGTCCCTAATGTGTCTGTCACACTTTTGTTTTTAAAATGCTTGTATGTATCCTGCCTTAAAATGGGTCTACTTTGCAATTGCTAATTTTTGTAGTTCAGTCGTCCACGGTTTATCTCGCGCGATAAATCGCTCACAAGCGCAGCTGTACCACAGAATAAATATATTAACATATTTATTCTGTGGCCGTACCATTAGGTTTTAAGAAAATCGCTTGCTTGCGCGATTTTCAATATGGCCGTTCCCGTAAACTATATTATTAACGCTTTTTTGTTTATTGTTATAAATCAATGGGATTTTGTTTGACGTGATTTTAATAGCACATTTATAACTAATTAGCTAAAATTACAGTAATTTGTTTATATAGTTTTAAATTTTCTAGGTATTGTTTGTTTGTTAATAATATATTATTTGGTTTAACAAAAACGCAATAACATCATAGCACGGACGTTTATATAGCATTTTTATGGGAAGGGAAGGTCTGGCTGGGAAAAAAAGTGGTACGAAAAATTTTTGAAGAGCAAAAAATAGGGCCCCCTTTCACAAAACCATTTGTTTCCACCCTTCTGGTTCATTTCTTTATTTCCTGTTTTACTCAATCTTAATTTCCTGTTTTGCTCAAAAACGTTTTTAAAGAGCAAAGAAAAAGTCCTCACGTGCGAAAAATATACATTTTACTCATTTTTCTACTCCACTATACTCTGTTTCCTTCTTCCCTTATGCTAAAGGGGGCACATAACTTTACGCATTCAACACACAATTTACAAAGGTTTTTTCTATACACATTTTCCTTATTTCTCATGCTGATGGGGGTTCAAACCCCCAAACCCCCTCTTATATACGCCTATGCGTCATAGTAATAGAAAGGTATAACAAGTTATTGAAGGTGACAAGAGCTTAATTTTTAAAAGGACTACGTTCAATATTATTATAAAATAAAAAGGACATAAGTTATTATTATTGTCAGTGATGCTCTATCTATAGTTCTAAATAAGGTAAAACTTTAAATTGGACCGGTTTGTCACAATTAACTATCGAATAAAACATACAAATTATTATTTTTTCAAAGCCGAATGCAGCATGCATTTATTTTGTTTGATATTTAGTTTTTCAATGTGATAAAAAAATACATTTAAATAAATAAAATATATTTTGAATAAAACAAAATAATGGTAAAGGTTTATTAAAACGACGTATTGAACCTTTATGGTGGAGTTTAATTATGTTTTTCGTAATCTCATACAACTAAAGGTTTATTCATTTAACCTGTAGGTATGCCTTAACCGAAGAATTTAACAAACTTTATTGTATTATAATACCAATAAACAAATCTGAACCTTTAAATCCTTGGACGCTTGGCCGTAGCGATATTTAGCAAGTTTACCTTTTTGTAAAAAAATATAAGGGAATATTTTTTCTAGAGCCATAATATACCAAGGCAAAAAAAGTTATAAAATTTTAAACATAAGCAAAGGGCGAGGGCAAAGGGTGACGTCCTACCTTTTAAAATAAAAATGTAGGCAGTTTTTAATTCCTTATCTAAAAAACTCTCTAAACTTAAATTGTGTACATTTTTTTATATTAAACAAAATTATTTAAAAGATACATAAATAAAAAGGGAAATCATCAAATTTTTGACTAACACGAATTACATTAGATCGTTTTACTTTGGTCCAAGAAGTTTGTAGCAGCATTTTGTACAGACTTTTTAGAGACATCCTGTATAATCTTTATCAGTGATGCCACTACTGTTATCATCTGGCAAGCTTTTCGAAATCGCACATTTAACAAAAAAATACACGTGATGTTTTCACTACACCCTTTTTTCCCTAGTAATGTTAAGTTTTTTAACCCCCCCACCACATTTTTAGTAGTTTTTCGTTATTGTTTTGTGTTGTAGGGTTTGATTTAACACAATTACAGAAATACATTTAAAAAGCAAGGTTTTTAAGTATTTTTTCTTCTAAATACTGTTCGATTTTGTGGTCGGCAGCCGTTCGGTTAGACGAACAGTTCCGAAGTTTCTTTCACACCCTGTATCAGAGCAATTTCGGAAGTATGTTTATGTAAACTTATTGTCCTAAAACTGATTTAGGAAAAATATCCCCCAGTTTTATCCTTTATTTAATACTCCCCTGTATACACACAATAGAAAATTAGCCAATATTTGGAGTATCTTTTTCGAATTGATCTTTAGGTAATTAGAATATATTTTAATGTAGTAATAATTTAATTATTATGAAAGTGTTATTAATAAATAATGTTAATTTAATTGGATCCCTCTAGCACATTAAAGTTTTACCTGAATATTAATGAACCGGTTGTTTTAAAAGCAGTGATATAATAACATTCACTGTTACGTATCAATGACACTGGTAAGGAAATCAGCGCAAACAAAATGCAATAATTAAACCTTAATCAAAATTATTGGTTCGGCACAAGAAATGTCATAATACACTTTTGCCTTTTTGGTGGTTATGATATAAACGCCTGTAATTTTTTTATTTGTAATTAGTAATATAGCAACAAGTACAAATTTGTTGCGTCATAATTAAATATAATCAATATTATGTGATATTTAAAAAATGTCGTACTTCCATTGTCTGTATTTTTAATTATTTACACAACGTTTTGGACAGTACTATCTTCGTCCGTTTTCAAGAGTAAACCTAAAACAAAAGTTTACACTTGAAAACGGACAGAGATAGGACTGTCCGAAACGTCGTGTGAAAAATTTTAGAAGTTGTTGTACAATATACAATTTATTGTTAATATTATATACAATATACAATTTATTGGTAATATTATTATTTCTCTTGTTTCAGTTTAAACGTAACGTTCAAGATGTTTTACTACCCCATCACAATGAGTTATTCTTACTAAGGTGGTTACGAGGTAAGCCTAAAAGCGGTATTAAAAAATGCAAAATTGCAAACAAAACATATTTTGTGGATAAAGTGGTCACCTAAAAACAAGAGTGTTTTGGGTTTCTTAGGTTTTAGAAAAGTTTGCAATAAATGGAAAACTTTTAATTTGCAATTTGTTAGAAAATTTTATATAAAAACTGTTTTTTTTTAATTCTTTATTGTCAATTTTAATTATTATATATTTTGTTCTGTTTTTTTCCTTTAACTTTAGTTTTTTGATATTCTTTTTATAGCTTTTATTGGCATTTTATGCATAAACCTATTTAAAGTTAAACTTTATTATTACCTATTTGTATTATCGGTTTTAGAGTTAAGCCTAAGTATACATATCTTTTTTTTAACTAGTAGGCAATGAACCCAATTATCAATAATATTTTTTTATTGTTTATACATATTGATAGCTGGATGTTTTTTTCTTAAATATAGATAATCGCCAATAAAAAATAAGTATTAGTAATCCCCTCAATACTCAATACTCAATTTATTCATGTTATCACAGAAATTGCTTACATACGTCATCATGATATAAAAATATATTCACCTAAATACTAACTATCATCTAGAACAATACCTAACAAACAATTAAAATTCATGTTGAATAAATTCTTTATGAAAATAAAATGTACAATTTAATAAACAGTCTTAAGTTGTCAGGCAGTCTATTAAAGAATTTAATTGCCCAATACCCTGGTCCGCTTTGACACCTTTTCAATCTCCAGTAGGCAGGCACAATATTGTGCTTATGTCTGGTGTTATGGCCGTGTACATCTTCGTGAACTGGGAAAGAGCCCAGTTCACAGAGTTTCAGTTAGCAAATACCTAGAACAGGGGTCACCAACTACTTTTCTTAAAGGTAATTTTTTCAAATAACATGACCGTCGCGGTTTGAAAAGAAAAGAAACCCACTCCCCCACTCCTCGTACTCGTCACCGCTCGCCTTTACTCGCCTCATACAAAGTCTGCACAAAATAAGTTGGCGGTCCGAATCCGGACCGCGGTTCACCAGTTGGTGACCCTTGCCCTAGAATGTTAAGATATAATTTAATAAATTTAATTTCTATATTATAATAATCAAAATGCATTTATTAAAAAATATATTTTATTTTTAGCAAGATCTTGGGATCCTGAAGCGGCGGAAAAAATGTTAAGACAAGTAAGTAATTTGAGAAAAAAGTGACGGCTGCTATAATTTCAACTTTGATAAAACACTATATTTAATATTTATTTAAATGGACTTAAAGACTAATAATGTACTTAAAATATAGGTTTTTCCAAAAACATTTTTTAGTGAATTTATTTATTAGGGAGCGTCCATAAATTACGTGTAGCATTTAGGGGGAGGGGATCGACTTGATCTCCACCATCTCAACGTGGGGGAAGAGGGGAATGTGAAAATATGACGGAATATTTTTTTATTCCGCTAGAAACAGGAAAAAGTTAACGAAATTTGGGCAGGTCCCTCGTATCCCGAGATGCAGTGTCACTATTTGGGTCAAGGGCCTGATTTTACCTCCTCAAATTATTTCGACGGCAAAATCATTTCCGGTTTAAGAAATGGTAATCTCATTAAATCTCACCAGGGGGAAAGGGAAATTCCAAAAATTTTTAAAAATAACGCCTTGCGTAATTTATAGACGCCCACATTTTACTTACTTCATTTCTTTTTAAAAGTTTTCAACAGTTTCGAAGAACAAACATAAAAATCAAAATTGTTTTTTTCTTATATGAGTGCATTGCACCAATATATTTCACCTCTTTGGGTGCATTGGCCCCCGTGCACTCACGTACTCGCCGCCACTGTTCATGAATGGGGTATATTTTGAGAAAAAAAAGTAGAATCGAGAGAACACCTCATAAGTTAAAATAAAACTTAGAACATAATATGCAGGGTGACCGTACACATTTTAAGCCACTTTAATTACGAATAAGTTTAGGATAAATCTAGTCTCAGAAGTGAATTTCCTGCGAAAAAATTCTAGTTATCGTAAAAATATGGTTGTTGGTATTTTGAATTTAGAAAAAAATCTGAAAAATATATATTTTTTTATATTGCCGCACTTAAAATTGCCATTGTTACAAACAAAAAGAAGTAAAAAAAACGCGTCTTCGATATGTATATGTATATATGAAAAATATTGAAGCTAAATAAAATTTGATAGAAGATCCTAAAAGAAGAAAAAATCTTAGTAGTACATGTTATATATATAACTTTAATTTAAAATTAAAAATTGGGTTTCGCGCCACGCAGCTGTTTTGGCACAAAGTATTTTTTTTGTAATATTACATATTAATTTTAAAATCTAAATAGGTAAATTATTTCTTTGAAAAAACTTTATAACCTCATGTTTGGTAAATTAATTTACTATTGTTAATTTAAAGTAGATAGAAAAAACCGAAAATATCTATATAGTCTATTTGTTAATAAACAAAAAAACTATAAACAAATGACGTAAAAAATTATTTAGTCAAGCTTCTAATATATCAATACAAAAACAACTAAAAAGAATAACTATTAAACCGGAATTTTGTTTACTATGTAGGTACATACCGGGTGTTGCTCCGTCGTGCGGGACATTGGGAATCCCATGTAAATTTTGAAGTGGTCCAATATTGGCTCCCCCAATTACTTAGGAATCGAGCGGGACATAGGGAATCCCATGTAAATTTTGAAGTAGTCAAATATTGGCTCCCCTAATTATTTTAGAAAAAATGCTATTAGGATTTATTGAAGAGCACAATAAGTTCCACCCAAAATGAAAATTTGAGCATTTTTCAACCAACCAGTAGAGAGTAAACTGCTTAAATACTTCTGCAACGTAGTATCTCATTATGCACCCTGTACTCTAGAAATCAATAATAAAAACACCATATCGATTTATCAGTGACAATTTAGATCATTAATTTATAATGTCATTGCCAAAACTGAACAATTTTATACGGGTATTTCAAAAGAATCCTCGCATTTCATTTAAGTTTACAGCTAATTCCAACACATGCACTCACAGTTACGCAAGACAATAAAACAAATTTGTCTACATTTAGAAATCAATTTATGACGAAAATATCAGGATTTAATCAAATGCTCAAATATTCCTCCATTAACTGCCAGACAATAACCCAAACGATTATAAAACTCATTTCTTACGTTGGCTAGTTGGTACATCGATATTCTGGCACATTCAGCGGAAATAGCATTCCTTAGCTGGTCTAAATTTTCATATTTTTATTGGTATAAAGCTTAGTTTTTAAATGTCCCCATAGAAAAAATCGTTTGGCGAAAGATCCGGAGACCTGGCTGGCCAAGATATTGCGTGGTTCGGGCCTATGATGTCGTTATTAAATGCGTTGTTCAAGTATTCGCGCACAGCTCTGGTACTGTGTGCTGGGCAGCCATCCATTTGATACCAAATCTCTTGATTTTCACGAGCAAGGTTGTTCAAAGCAGGCAAAATTTGTTCCTCTAAAAGTTCCAGAAAGTACTCCGCATTCAAATTTCGGTCAAGGAAAAATGGTCCAAGGATATGGTGGCCGAAAATTCCCGCCAAAACATTAATTTTTGTGGATATTGAGTCCTTGTCTCAACAAATCGATTTTGGTTTTCGTTACTCCAGTACCGGCAATTTTGAATGTTGGGTTCGTTGTTCAATGTAAAAGTGCATTCGTCAGTAAAGCAAATATTTTGTAAAAACCTCTGTCAGTGTTTGTCCTCTCCATCATCTCAAAGCAAAATTCCTGTCGTCGTATTTCGTCTCCGTCACTTAATTCTTGGTGTCTTTCGGGTAATTTTCTAGAAACCTGCGGCAACTCCGATTTTGACGAAATTTGGTATACGGTGGTTTTTGGGGCGCTGATCACGAATCGAAAACCTTTCGTTCTCAAAATATTGATCATCAAAGTTCAAATTTGAACTAAGCTTACTTTCACTATATTCCCCCTTCTTTTTGCACACAATTTTTAATTTAATGCTAAAGTGTCTCACAATATTTGATTTTCACCTTTTAAAACCCCGTTTTCTACGTTTTTACATTATTTTTGCATTAAATTGCGTGGCTTTTCTTAGATAATGCGGCAAACCATACATACACATAGGTTCATGCACACTGATTGAATGATTGAAGTATAGCTATGCAATTTAATGCAAAAATAATGTAAAATACGTACAAAACGGGGTTTTAAAAGGTGAAAATCAAATATTGTGAGCCACTTTAGCTTTAAATCAAGAATTGTGTGCAAAAAGAAGGGGGAATATTGTAAAAATAGGAGTAGTTCAAATTTCAAGTCTGATAATAAATATCTCAAGAACGAAGACGTGATCAGCGCCCCAAAAACCCCCGTATACCAAATTTCGTCAAAATCGGAGTTGCCGCAGGTT
This sequence comes from Listronotus bonariensis, assembly GCA_014170235.1. Classification (NCBI taxonomy): domain Eukaryota; kingdom Metazoa; phylum Arthropoda; class Insecta; order Coleoptera; family Curculionidae; genus Listronotus; species Listronotus bonariensis. Next base: position 28,864 of record JACEGR010006497.1, on the reverse strand, counting down.
TCTAGAAAATTACCCGAAAGACACCAAGAATTAAGTGACGGAGACGAAATACGACGACAGGAATTTTGCTTTGAGATGATGGAGAGGACAAACACTGACAGAGGTTTTTTACAAAATATTTGCTTTACTGACGAATGCACTTTTACATTGAACAACGAACCCAACATTCAAAATTGCCGGTACTGGAGTAATGAAAACCAAAATCGATTTGTTGAGACAAGGACTCAATGTCCACAAAAATTAATGTTTTGGCGGAATTTTTGGCCACCATATCCTTAGACCATTTTTCCTTGACCGAAATTGTGGAGTACTTTCTGGAGACTTTTAGAGGAACAAATTTTGCCTGCTTTCAACAACCTTGTTCGTGAAAATCAAGGGATTTGGTATCAAATGGATGGCTGCCCAGCACACAGTACCAGAGCTGTGCGCGAATACTTGAACAACGCATTTAATAACGACATCATAGGCCCGTACCACGCAATATCTTGGCCAGCCAGGTCTCCGGATCTTTTGCTAAACGATTTTTTCTAAAATTAGACAATTAAAAACTAAGCTTTATACCAATACAAAATATGAAAATTTAGACCAGCTAAGGAATGCTATTTCCGCTGAATGTGCCAGAATATCGATGTACCAACTAGTCAACGTAAGAAATGAGTTTTATAATCGTTTGGGTTATTGTCTGGCAGTTAATGGAGGAATATTTGAGCATTTGATTAAATCCTGATATTTTCGTCAAAAATTGATTTCTAAATGTAGACAAATTTGTTTTACTGTCTTGTGTAACTGTTAGAGCATGTGTTGGAATTAGCTGTAAACTTAAATGAAATGCGAGGATTCTTTTTGAAATACCCGTATAAAATTGTTCAGTTTTGGCAATGACATTATAAATTAATAATCTAAATTGTCACTGATAAATCGATATGGTGTTTTTATTATTGATTTCTAGAGTACAGGGTGCATAATGAGATACTACGTTGCAGAAGTATTTAAGCAGTTTACCCTCTACTGGTTGGTTGAAAAATGCTCAAATTTTCATTTTGGGTGGAACTTATTGTGCTCTTCAATAAATCCTAATAGCATTTTTTCTAAAATAATTAGGGGAGCCAATATTTGACTACTTCAAAATTTACATGGGATTCCTATGTCCGCTGACGGAGCAACACCCGGTATATAAGAAGGGCTCTCAAAAGAAAAAAAAATAGGTACATTATTAAAACTTTAACAAGAAATTATATAAACTACAGCCAATAAAAAATTAGTTTATTAACAATTTAATAACTTTAACAAAAATTAAGTTATACATTTTTTGTCAAAAAATCTATATTTCTTTAAGTGTCTAGATGACACTCTAATTGATTCAGATTTAAAAAATTATTTAATGTTATAAAAAATATTTTGTATTGCACACTTTGCGTGGCAGCAGCGAGCCAGCGCCAAAACGGCTGCGCGGAACTCTATTCTCAACGTTAAAAACTATAACTAATGGAGCTAAAACTCCGGAAGTTGTAACATATTACTAAAATTTTTACCTCTTTTAGGATCTTTTTTTAAATTCCATCTAGTTTTAACATTTTTTTAAGTGCTGGTTAGTTCCAAAATGAAGACGCTCTGTTTTTCACTTTTTTTTATAACATTTGCAATTTTTAATTGAGGGATTATTAAAAAATTCCCATTTTTCAGATTTTTTTAATGAAACACCATGTGCATACATTGTATCCCAGGATAGGTGTTATAAGAGGACAAATACACCAAATATTATTCAATTTTAAAACGAAATTTTGGGAAAAGTGGCCGCATGGTCCAACACTAATAAATACAAAATTTTACTTCAATTAGTACTACAGGATGCGAGTTATAACTAGTATTAGTTAGATTATATATTATATTAGTTTTATATTCAAATTTAAATTTAAAGCTTGACAGTAAAAAAACATAATAGTCATTTTTTGTATTACGCATTACAGAATGGGCAAAGGGAGCAAAATTTAAACGAAAATTTAACAATTTGAAACATTTTTTAAAATTCGCTCCCTCACGCCAAGTATTTTAAAAACTGTACACTGTCAATCGGAGTAAAATTTTGTATTTTTTAGTTTTGGACCATGCGAGCAGCTTTGCCAAAAGGACCTTTAAAAATACCAAATTTTTGGTCCATTTGTTTTCTTGTATGTAACAGCTATCCTATTACTGTATATTTTTCTATATTTCTATATTTAATTTTTTCCCTTTAACAAAATGAGGTCCAGAAACTGGATTGCTTGATAGTTAAGTATAATATTTAACAATTAAAATTTGTTACATACAAGGTTACAAAAAAGAATATATAAAGAGTGTCTTTTTTCATAAGAAAATATGATCAATTTTTATTATTTATAATAGGTTTATTTTGGGATCTCTTTATTCATGCACACATTCTTTACCTTAAACTGAATTATGAGGTTAATTTATTTTTCATATCAAATTATTTTAAAAGCAGAGCCCTTTATTATTGTAAATAAAAGCGAACTCATAAACATGTTGCTACCTAAGGCGTTACTTATATTGCATATTGTATTACGTCAATTTTATTTCTTCTAAAAATTTTCATATTTTGTTTTAATACAGTATTAAACGGGATGTGCAATATATGGAAACAAAACCATAGGTTATTCACAGTTGTGTGAATAAATTCTCGCTCTGTTTCCTCACGTTTTCCTACTAATTATGTTTAAATAAAAATTATACATACACATTTAATATTTTATTTAGTCAATGAAATGGAGACTTCAATGGGAAGTCGACACAGCATTAAAAGACTGGACTCCACCTGAAGCAATTCAAAAATATTATCCAAGTGGTACTTGTGGAATGGATAAAGATGGTGCTCCAGGTAGGTGTTTTTGTAAAAATGTTAATTCAAATTATAAATTCGTACGACTTCTATATTCTAGTCTTGGTACTAATATACTAATACCAAAGACAATTATTAGTGATATGGGATAATTCAAATTCAAAATAATCGGTTTAATCCGATTATGCAAATTTAATTTAAATTACGAAAAATAACCTGCTTCCACAGATAATTTGAATTACGAAATAATTTGAATTACGAAAAATAACCTGATTCCACAGATAATCTGAATTACGAAGTAATTTGAATTACAAAAATAACCTGATTACTCAGATAATTGGAATTACGAAAAATAACCTGATTACTCAGATTATTGGAATTACAAAAATAACCTGATTACACAGATAATTTGAATTACGAAAAATATCCTAAATAACCTAATTCCACAGATGAGGGGTGAGGACCTTTTTCTTTGTCTTCAACTTTTTTCCTAGCAAAACGACAAAGTAAATACAATTATTATTAATTCGAATTATAATTCGATTATTGAATTCATTCATAACCTGATAATCCGATTATTGAAATAATGCGATTATGCCCATCACTAGACAATTATAGTTGAAACTATAATTGTCTTTGCTAATACTAAGTACTAAGTAGTGACTGAGGGGAAATACTAAAATGTTTTCTACCTATGTAGATTACCGTAATAAGAACAAACCATTTACAGGTTAATGAGCAAAATTAAATTTTGAAAATCGTAACGTAAATACAACTCATTTAAAAAAACCGTTATGTAATTTGTTTGCATGGCCTACTGTAAATTGTGAAAACTGTGAATTTTGTCGTTGTTTATTAAAATAAATCCATAGTGATCTATATTAATAAGCTTGAAAAACAAGCTAATTTTAGACATATTATACAGGGTGTTCCATTTACAAATACCCAACTCTGGTCAATATTTTAAAAATAACAATATTAAAAAAAATCTGAATACTATCTAAATAATAATCTTGAATGTAGTGGCATTCTACGTAAAAAGTTATTTAAAAATCCGTTTTTACTTTTTTGATAAGTCAACTGAGATACAAGTGGTACCTGCAAATGCGATATTTTCAAAATCGCACTGTAGTTCGGAAACTAAGATGGCTATGACAGCTTTGTTTATGCCATTATTCGTTTCACAAAAAAGCAGCCTAGGTTCGCAAAAACCGCAAGGTTTTATTTTTATTAATAACTAAGATGCTACCCAAATGGGACAATAAACTACGATACATTAATATTAAGTCCGTACAATAAATTAATATTAAGTCCGATTGGTCTATTTTAAATGAGGAAAACAATATAATTTAACTTTAAACGTAATTCATACGGTTTACATTGATTTATAGTTATCTACAGAGTGTTTCTAAACAAATGCGAACAATTTTAGGAGGTGATTATTCCTTAAAAATAAGGTGTAATTTGCCCTATAAACATGTGGTCAAAAAAAAAATCTTTATTTTTTTATCTTAATGAAAAGACTGTTGTGTTTAAAATACCGAGTAATGTCAAATAAAAAAATAAAACAAATTCCTTAAATAGGTGGCACAAATAGAGTTTTTATAAAATAAATTTTCCCATCCTGACACGTTATGATATACATTTTATTTTTTTATTTTAAATCGGTAAGTTAAATGAAAAAATAGTGAAGTTAAAAAGTTTCTAAATACATCAGGCTATTCAAATTTATATTTTTCGAGGTCATTGCCTAAGTTTCTGTTTAAGAACGATAGAGGTAGTCTATTTGCACTACTTCAATTAATTCTAAAAAAATGAAAAAATATTTAGAAAGTGTATTTTTATAATAGCAATATTTCTGTAAATTTTCATTAGTCTGTGTTACGTTTCGTATTTCAAAAAAAAAAGGTTATTTTTCGCTATTTTTGAAGCGCCATATCTTTCTAATAGTTGACTTTTGACCCCATGTTTATAAATCAAACTACTTTAAACAAGAAACAAGGAAATACCCTGTATAACCCCAAGCCAATTAGCTAAAAATATACTTTTCTTTTTTTTTTCTTAAGAGAAACAAGCACCCTTTCTATTATGAAGTTACGAAAGAAAATAAAACCTTACCATGTAGTAGCTCACATTGCGGTTTAATACTTTTTTGCATTATGTGTTTTCTTGATATTTTTAGTGATTATAGTACCCTTTGCTGGCCTGGATATCGTCGGTATTCTACATTCAGTTACAAGGCAGGATCTGATTCGAACAACAATTCAAATATTAGAAAGAAATCTTAAAATGGCGTCCGATACAGATGCAAATAATGTAGTAGTTATATTCGATATGGACGGATTTAACTTACGACAATACGCTTGGAGACCAGGTTAGTTTGTAGAGCTAATAACAGTCTTAAATTCTGCGATTTAAACTTAAATTTAGAAAAAAACTGGTTATCCTGTTTACATTGAGATTAACCCAAAATCATTGGGTAAGAGAGCGAAGTATTTTTTACTTGACATCCCTAAGCATAGGCGTTTTTAGCACCGCATAGGCGTAACTAGCCATTGAACCTGAATGGGGCCTAGTGGGGGCCTGGCAACACCCTGGGAGGGGCCCGGACGCTGTTAATATGTTATATCACAGATCTAAATACGTGGTTAGGTCTGTGGTTATATGTACAAATATACCATATAGGCACATTTTCCTGGGGGGGCTGGTAACACCTCGGGGTGGCCTGGCCCCCAGGCCCCCAGTAGTTACGCCGGTGACCAGGGGAATAACTTTACTTTGTTTTTTTTAACCTAATGTGGGATTTAAATATATTTGAGTAATTGGGTTTAAATAGAATTAGCGACGAAAATGCTGTTTATATCAGTTGTACTTCCCAAACCTAACTTATGTCTCCGATCTGCCCTTAATGTTACTTTTAAAATGTAAAAATTAAAAAAAAACTTTTTCAGCTAGGTATAGTAGCACCCACTGATAATTCCTTTCTAAAGCAATGGTGTCAAATAGACAAAAAATGGTAATGCAAAAAATCTTTTTAGAGCGCATTGCTTCTGACAGACCCTTATTTCATATTTTTTATTAATAATTTCAAATTATACAATAAAAATATTTGTACACCATTGCCAACATCAGGCTAAAACATGTATCACCTATACTTAAAAAGTCTGATATTTAGCCTCTGCCCTTCCATAAAACCTGATGCGTGGCGTGAGGAACCTGAAACGCGTCGGATTAATATTTTTGTTGAAATAACTCAATAGGCCATATGAATAAAAAAAAAACAAATGCTTTTGCTTATAAGTAAGTATAAGGTATAAAAGGATTTACTTCAAACGTATAAATAAAGTCGAGCATTTGCTTACAAATGCAAGTATTTACTTATAGAAATGTAATGCTACTGAATAGCAGCATCACTTTTCGTGACTTTTCTATAAGTATATACTCGCTTCAAGGGCTTGGCGAATGATTCGCCGGTGATTCAGAGCTTGTTGATTTTTTGTTTATTTAGCGGTATTGCTTTGGGAATGAATACTCACTGAGCATTGCTATTCTATTGACCCTCAAATTAACAAAAGAATATTATTGCTACGTAAATACAGAGTGTCTACTTAAGTTCGCGAAATATGGAAAACTTTTTTATTGATAACATTACGAAAAAAAGGTATTCTTTATGGAAAGTTCTGCATAATCTAAAACCTAAAATGCAATTATCAGATTTAAATTGTTTGCAGAGGAATCCGATGTATTTCAAAGAAAATAAATTTTGCCAAGAGGAAACTACTCCTATTTTTATAATATCGAAAATTTTTATAAAGAAAAGATGTTTACAATGATTACAAATAACATTTTGTGTGTAAACCTATTCATTAAAAAAAAACTTTTGTTTTTATTAATTTTTTTATGCGTTAAGGGTAAAAATTACACTGTCAAAACAGCGAAAAGTCACAGAAACGCCCATTTTCGAAAAAAAAGAAAATGTAAAAAATAATGTTTTTTAATACTAAAGGTAACTTAAAATGAAAAAGGCACCCAAAAAATTATAGATTTTTTCAAGAAAAATATGAGAGTCATATTTAATTAACTAAAATAAACACGTAAAAATATTTAACCGACTTTTAAAAATAAATAAAACTAACTAAAAGTAAAAATAATAAATACAAAAAAAAATAAAACCAAGTCGAGAAATACCATATGGTATTAAAGTATAAAAAGCTTGTACTTATTTGGTTATTGTTATTACCCGACTTAATTTTTTTATTTTTTTACCTATTATTTTTAGTGACTTTTAGTTTTAGCTTTTAGTTTATTTTCTTTGCTTTATATTTTATTAATATTACTAATAAATCGATAAATACACTAAAAAACACTACCAGTACCTCTTTATAAGGGACTACATTAAAAAGCACAAAGACGTGTAATTTGATTGGTTTGAAACGTTAGAGACGGTCATGCAAAACTGCTACATTGGGGGTCATGGTTGGTTCTGGTTTTTAAATTTCTAGCTAACCAGAACAAACCATGATCCCCCTCTCTAATCAAATTACACGTCCCTGCGCTTTTTACTGTAGTCTATCATTCACTTTAATGAAGAGTTAATTTTGGTAAAAGATGTAATAGCAATTATTATCTGCCTGCAATGTTATCTGCCTTCGTATTATTATAAAATTTGTTTAACGTTATACCAATAGATTGCGCTAGTACAGCTTTGTCGCATGAACAACGTACGGCAGAAAGAAAATAATAGGTCTAGTACCTTTCTCTCTTGCGATCCAGACTTGTTGTTTTATAGGACCACTATGAAAGTGCACTCTTTTTTTATTTTTATTTTTTTATTCGGTCCACAAACGCCGAAGTAATGGCGTAACATACAGACAGAAAAAAACATTCATGGCGAATTAAAAACATCCTCGTTTTTAAAGTTGGTTAAAAAAATACCTGTACCTGTCACAACACATATTGTGTAGTAATTTTTGTTCTTAACTTTACAATATAAGAACCAAATGGCACATATTTTATAGGTACACACAAAAATTTGATGATTTTAACATATATTTCGTGTTTTAGCTGCAGAATTTGTAATATCTCTTATTCAAATGTACGAGGCAAATTATCCAGAAATACTAAAAGCTTGTTATATTATTAATGGTAAGTAAAAGTAAAACCAAAAAAACTTTAAAAATAAGTTTATTTCAATTAAATTAAACAATTGTTTCCTTAGACTTGTTTGTTATAACAATTGGACTCGGGGTCACAATAAGCACTTAATTAGAAAAACATTTTTTCATACTATTGTACTTACAAAACAAGTTTATAATTATTTTATTTTTAAAACTCGTATTTAAATAACAGCGTTTAAAAAATATGTGTGCCTTATTTGACTAGAACTAACCAGAACAAAAAGTATGTCATTTTTTCTTATGAAATCTATATGTTCTTTAAAAAATTGGGTCATTTCATTACAGTGTCCCATTTTTTACAATGTTTTCCTATATGCGAGCTTTTACTTTGTCCATATTTTATTATAAAAAAATATATAAAAACGAGAAACAGAAACACCATTTATTGTTATTATGTTTTTATTATAGTCCAGTTATAGATCCGAATAGGAAACAGCCTGCACCCATCTGTTTACCCGATAAAAACTATTTTATAATAAATATACTCTTTAAAAAAGGTATTGCTTCTATAAAAATAACCCCAAAATTTTGAAACACCCTGTATAATGGCAAACCGTATTGTTTTAAATACGTTCTAAGACTAGATATTAAAATATGTATGTTTAAATAATACACAATGTACCAAAGAATTGTCATAATTTTTTAAAATTTTAAATTTAAACAATTTCCCTTCTCTTTATTTACAAAATTGAGAAGAAAAAAATTAGTGATATATTAGTATTGTCATGTAGAGTAAAAACGCCAATATACAGGGTGTGTCAAAAACTATGACGGTATTTTAATATTTTAAATATCTATAGCCTTGACCCTAATTTTTTTGGCAACCCTGTAGCAATGCCTCTGTTTAATTACTATACCGGGTGACAGAATGTTGTTACCCCCCAATTTTTTGAAATTTCAAAGAAATACTAATTAAAATTTTACAGGATTCTTATCACACAAATTGACATATACATATTGACATTGTTACAACCTCAAAATCACTTCCGGTTTAACCGGAAGTACCATCAACTCTCTTATTTTAAATACAAATGTCTATATTTTTTATATTTGTATTCTTTATAACATTCCCTTTTTATTGATATATCATACAGCTTGTTTATTTTTAAAATGGCGGCCAGAGAATTTTTTTAAAGAAAATTAAGTGGCGCCATTATTTACGTTTTAATTTTTTTGCTAAGTAGGCTGCAAAAATAAAGAGCGACCTATTTTACTTTCACATGTGGATTGAAATACTTAATTTTCTTTAATAAATTACTTAGATTTTGTAATTTTGGTTTTTAATGTAATTAATGAAGGAAAATTCAAAATTTGACAATCATTTTAAGCGGAAACACCCCTATTTTATTTTATATTTAAATTCCACAATAAAATCTCTTTCTAATGACAATGACATATCACAAAATATTATTTATTTTTAAGATGCCGGTCATAGACATTTATTGGCAACATCCGAGTAACGGAATTCTTAATAAATAATCTACGGCCGCCATCTTGGAAGTAAACAATATGTTGTAATACGTCATAAGAAAGAGATTTTAGTCTAGAATTTAACAGTTAAATATAATAGGGGTATTTATTTAATTTAATGACCTATTTAAAATGTTTGTCAAATTTTAAAATTTCTGTGATTAATTACATTAAAAACTAAAACGAAATCTAAGTAACTTATTAAAGAAAATCAAATAGGTCACTACCTGTAAAAGTAAAATAGATCATTCTTTTATTTTCACAGCCTGTCTAGCAAAAAAATATATTCAAAACAGAAATAATGGCGGCACTTTATTTTATTTAAAAATCTTCTCTGGCCGCTATTTTGAAAAAAAAATACCCTGTATGATTTATCATTAAAAGAAAATTTTATACAAATTACAAATATAGAAAAAAAGTAGGTATTTGTATTTAAAATAGGAAAGTTTATGGTACCGAAAGTGATTTTGTAGTCATAATAATGAAAAAAAAATGTAAAAACATGCCATAATAATACTGTCAAATCTTAATAAACACAAAGAAAATTGGGGAGGGGGTAACAACATTCTGTGTCACCCGGTATATTAAATAAAAAATAGTTTTTATTCGGTAATCAAGGGTAATCTTTTACCACAAGAATAAATATATTAACCTTTTACACTGATATTTAAAAAACTATGCATAACCGGTTCTTCCGCTCATGATGACTGATCAGCATGTTAAAAACTATTTTTTTGCAAAATTAAAACCATTTCAAAAATGTTTTTGTTGTTTTTTTGGATTTCTTTAAATGTCCAATAGTGGCCTTGAAATAAAAAAAAATATTAATTTTCCTACAAACCTTTTTAATTAATAACAAAAATAATGATATCAGACATTTTTAATTTCTCTTTTTCAAAAAATCAATTTGCATTAATTTATTAAGGTGCCTGAGGCATATAAGGTCCAGGGTGTTAATAAGGCCCACATTTATAAACTCGCGATAAAATATGGGTTTAGGTTTAAACGGTACCCATACATGCGTAAGACGGAAGTAAGCGGAGGCTGCTACGCGCTGCCTTTTTTTAGTAGCGAAGAATTTGTAACAGGGTACGGTATCATCATAAGTACTTATAATTATTGCCAAAAGAAAACTATAAGTATTCGGATTTTATTATTATGTAGAAATAGGGTAATATTTTTTGTCAATTATTAGTTATTGATGTTTAAAACTTTCGTTTTTTTTTAAGGAAAATTGTTATTTTGTTGTAAATTGGTGTTTTTTTAAATTGTGTCCAGGGGCTAATAAGGCCCACTGAAGTAGGTCATAGCTTATCAATAAAAAAACCTGTGCTGTTTGGGTAGCTACAGAACATACTAAGACCAGTGGCTTAAAAAAGTGTATAAGAGGACTTTTAAAAGCTATGTATTTCCGACTATGCTTTAATAAAAAATAAGCCCAGAAGATAGGCAACCAATTATAACTAATAAACCAAAGATTTATAAAGATAAAAAATATTAGGAGTGTCTTTAATTATTTTGTTTAGAACAAAAAAAAATGGACGCTTTATTATTTAGTAGTTTAATAAGGCCCATAAAAAGGGTTTTTAAAATTATTTTAAAGTTTGTTCTATATTTATTTTTGTAATTTTATGTATATTTTATTTTTACAATAAATAACCTATCTTTAATCTAAACAAAGTCTTGCTTAACTTTCTAAAATCATTTGAGGTATTTTTTTAACATTTAGAATTAGGTGGGCCTTTTATGCCACAGGAAAATATTTAAAAACCATTTATTAAATTAAAGACTGAAATAAATTTAGTAAAGAGTATGTCCATCTGTAGGTCATATCCTATATTTTATTAAAAGTTACTATTATTTTTTTAGCTCCAAGGGTATTTGCTATTGCATTTAATGTAGTGAAGCGTTTTCTTAATGAATATACTCTAGGAAAAATTCAAATATTTAAAAAGATCCAAAAATGGAAACCAGTTATAACAGAAAATATAACTGGAGATAATTTACCAAAGTATTTTGGAGGTAATCTGGTTGATGCTGATGGAAACCCCAAATATACAACAAAAGTAAGCGTTATAATCAAAATTAATAATAATATAATTTTTTTATTATTTGCTTTTTAGATAAACCAAGGAGGCAAAGTTCCAAAAGCTTTTATACTAAAAAGTTGCAAATTGATGAAAACGCGCAAAATGGTAAAGAATATGTAACGGCTGTGATTAAAAAGGGTGATAAAATAAGTCTAGATTTTATTGTTGCTGAAGAGGGTTGCTTTTTAAGGTAATAGTATATTTTCTAACTAGTGCTGAAAGTGCCACTTTTCCGCACGCGACTGCAGTTGGCCGAACGACGCGTAATGGAGTTTGGCTCCAGCAATCAAGTGCGGAAAATGCACTTGTTTTAGGAACGCTATTTTTTCTGCGAGCGTAAGGAAAACATTAAAACCAAATTTTAATATTTTCTTTTATAATTTTAATACAATGCTAACTAACACCCTACTTATACTTATTATTAATGTTAGTAAATGAAATTTCTTTATTGCGACTTTTTCGCACTAGTGCGGAAAAGTTACACTTTCAGATCTAAATTGCGTGCGAAAAAGTGAACTTTTAGCACGCGAATAGGAAAACATATTTTACTAATTTTTAATCACAAGCGAACGAACGAACAAACCAATTTGGTCCTTTGCGTTCGTTCGTTCGTTCGCTACCTACTTGCTACACTATAATTTAAACGAATATTTGCATTCGTTGATGTTCCGCATTAAAAGTCATGTCGGACTCCGAGAACTATATAATTATTAGCGTCAGTTGTATTGTTATGGCAGGTGTGTCAGACAAAAATAGAAAAGATGGAGTTCAAATTTGTTAAAAAACGGAATATAGCGGGGAAAGCAGCATTGTATACAGACCTAACAAGCGATAATCTGGGACAATTAGGTAACTTTTGTGGAATGTCTTAAATTGTTTGGAATATTTTTTAAATCTGATTGCCCCTGTAATTTAAAAAACGGACATCACGTTTAAGAGAGCAGTATCAGCAAAATGTATGTCTCATAAAATCCAAGCTTCTCAAAGCAAGCCAAGTTGAATGGTACAGCTCTTCAGCCCCAAATCCAGCTTTTTTAACTCACTTTCCTTTTGTCTTTCCCTTTTAAATAAAGCAAAAATGGAATTCATTTTCTTTTTAACTCTTGTTGAGTTGGAATTCATCTCTGTCTCTATCTGTATCCACGAATCATTTTTCCTTCTTGTTCGCTAACCAAATTAAGGGATTTAAACTGAACGCAAACATCCTTTGATGTTTCGCTAACCTTCCGACTCTCGATGGAACATGTGCAAACACGAACGAATGCGTTCGGTTCGCCGTTTAAATACAATAAACCTAGCAAACTAACTCAATCGTTCGCTTGTGTTCGCTCTAATTTAAATGTACTTTAGGATGCGTAGCAGAGCGCTTTTGGTAAAACCATCATCAGTGCTACTTGTCAAGCAGAAGTCACAGCTCTGGAGTGCGTAAACAAGTCATACAATTTAAGTTTTGTTTCACATTACACATAAAACAATCATATTATATATGGTAACAGTAACAAACATCCCCCAACGGGGGTTAAAATTTAAAACATTTTTTGAGATCACAGCCTTAATATTTTTTTTGCATAAATTACATTTTACAATTTAAACATAAGTTTCTTTAATTTAAACTGCAAAATAAACATAAGCCTTAAACTTTTTTATTTTACATTTTTAATAAGCGTAAATCTGCTAGAACTAATTAAAAAACATGATTTTTCTAAAAGAGTAAACTACTTTTATTTTTCATTTTTAGGCAAACTACAATTAAAAAAAATATTTGAATAGGATTTTAAATAACTTTAATTAAGTAACAGGGGTATCAAAAGATTTATGAAACTGATTTTGAAGTTGAAAATTAATTATTTTTTTAATAACATGTTGCTAAAAATGAAAAACATAGGTAGTTTACTTTTGGAGAAAAATGTTGTTTAATTTTTTGCGAACCCTGTATACAAAATCAACATTTTCTCTTCGTAAATTCTATTTTTTCTTATATCTACTAATGTATAAAGAGGTAAAGTTTGTAACCTTGTGGGTTTGTTTGTAGTCGTTAATCTTAGGAAGTACTAAACCTATCAAAAAAATTATTTTACAATCAGAAAGCTACACTATTCAGAAGTGTTATAGGCTATATTTTACTATGTTTATGAATTGAGTGCAAACAGATGGGAGAAATAGTGAATTTAGTTTTGGTTATCAAGTCTGATGATATATCCCGAAAACGAAACTAATCCGATTAAAAATTTTTCAGATTTGTATTCAGCGCCCCAAAAACCCTCGTATACCAAATTTCAATAAAATCGGCGATTGCATTTATTTTTAACCAATCCAGTTGATATTTGGCACACAAATCGATCTTTGCAGATTCTAAAATTTTAAGACAAAAGTACTTTTTTAAATACCGCCAGAGGGCACTTTACCTAAAACCTAAAATTTATTTACATCATAACTCTTTATTAAAGTCGATAAACCTCACCGTTTAGGCACCAATAGACATCAAAGTTTTCATCAATTTCAATCAAATTACCTACATACATATAGGGTGTCCAGTAACTCAACAGAGTTGAGTTGTTGAGTTACTGGACAACCTGTATGTATGTAGGTAATTGATTGAAATTGATAAAAACTTTGCTGTTTAAGTTTTTGATTGTCTATAAAATGGCTCCCCCAGCTTTGCGGTATCTGTCAAAATAAAAAAGTTATGATGTAAATAAATTTTAAGTTTTAGGTAAAGGCCTGGCTATTTAAAAAAGTACTTTTGTCTTAAAATGTTGGAATCTGCAAAGCTCGATTTGTGTGCCAAATATCAACTGGATTGGTTAAAAATAAATGCAATATAACGAAAAAAACAAAATTAAAATTGAATTTTGACGGCTTGTAACTCGAAAACGAATGACATTTTAAAAACATGTATATGAAGCTCTACCCTTATTTTGTCAAGTAGAATCATTAACCTATTAAGTTTCGTGATTGATTTTTGAATCACCCTGTATATTTTTTTCCTTTTTTTACTTTAACTTAACCAGAAATGTTTTATTTTTGATTTTTTTAATACATACGCCATTTGACATTAAGACTGGACAAATGGTCAGGTTGCTTTGGTTACATTTACTTTCAGTCCCGGAGTGAAAGTATAATTAAATTAGAAAGAATTTCAAACTTTTAAAAAGTCAGAAATGTCAACATTATACTTTGGCCACTATAAATTGATAATAAATACCTAGTAACTCTGATTACTTTGTAGTTTTAAACCAAAAAGATACAATTTTTTATTGTAGTTACTGTTACTGACTTTTTAAATCAATGTAATACATTTTTTGTTCAGGTGTTTTTCTCAATTTATAGTAAACAGAGTATAGATACATGGTTGTGTTTTGAGTTGTAAATAAATAAGAATGTTTTTAATGACAATAAAAATGAATTAAAGCCAGCCGCAAACACAGCGACTTATGGTCGCCACCGGTGGCCACCACATGCTGCTAACCTAACTTTTTAAGCAGTTTAAATACAGTATGTCCGCCTATGTTCTCTACATATGGAAAACTTTTTATTAATAATTTTACGAAAAAAGTTATTTTTAATAAAAAGTTCTGTATGATCTAAAACCTTAAATGCAATCATTAGATATTCATATTTTTCAGTAGTATACAAGGTATTTTAAAAAGTAATATTTTTTTAAGAGGAAATACCCTTATTTTTGAAAATATCGAAATTTATTATTAAGGAAAAATGTTTAAAATTAAAATAACTCTTAAATATGCAAACTAGAATTTTTTTTCCGCGATAACTAGCGTTTATGTGACTTTTTGGTGTTTTAAAAGTTCTTAAGCTTCCTTTAGATACTACATTTCGAAATAAGTATTTACAAATGTACAAATTTAAATTTTCATCGTTTTATCATAAAAAAAAATAAAAAATATTTTTCTCGCAAATGAATAAGTTTGCAAATTTTTAGTAGTTATTTTTATTTCTCAACATTTTTCCTTAATAATAATTTTTAATATTTTTAAAAATGAGGGTACTTTTTCCTCGAACAAAATTCATATTTTTGAGATACCTCGTATACTACAAAAAAAAATATTTAATAATTGCTTAAAATAAGTTTTATACATAATTAAATTTAATAGTATTATTATTAAATATCAGTAAACTACATAAAACAACTTATTCCTATCTTTCATTTATATTTATATCGTTTTTACATAATGCGCCATTTATACAATATTTTTTCAGAACAGTTTCTTTTGACCTGTAAAATAAGAATTTAGAAAAAGTTGAAGGTAAATAAATTTTTATTTAAATTCTTCAACAAGCACCGTGATATTTTGATACCAAAATCTTTTTGATATAACCCTGTACATTCACTATGGAAATATTTTTGTCAAAGTATACGACTTTTTATAAACATACACTTTTTATCGTAGAGTTGAAAGTTAATTTTTTGTAGGAACTTTTAAAGGTGCTGTATAAGCTTAAAATAAAAGTAACCCACTTTAATATATGGTTTTAATATTTACACTTACCCCAAAACTGGTTCGTTGCATTATTATATTGTGATATTGTTTTACACTTTTGATATTCTCCAATTTTTATTTATTTTTATAAAAATATATCTTAATTATAACCTTCTTTCTTTTTTAATAGGTGGGATTTTAAAACGGAAGAACACGATATTCGATTTGGCATAACGCTAAAGGATGCGGACGGCAATACTAGTCCTGCAGTTCGACACAGGAGGGTTGCGTCAAATCAAATCGACGAAGCAGGAGTGCTAGCGTGCCAGTCACCAGCAACATGTAGGTATTTTATAGAATTTTTTAGCTACCTAAAAGACCAAAATTTAGGGTTACCAACTCTTCTTTCGTAAACTATTTAAAACCTTAAAACTTTAAAATGGCTGCGTTTATGTTGAAGAGCTTTTGAGCAAGGGTAGCAGTGCGGCTCGAATAAAGCAGCCTTATACAGTGTGGTCCATTAAGTATGCAACAATTGGAAAACTTTTTATTTGCAATTTGTCAGAAAATTTTATTCTTCATAAAAGTTGGTGCATAGTCAGTAACTGTATTAGCAGTAGTTAGTTTTATTAAAAGTTTTATGGTATACAAGGTAGGTCAAAAATATTAAAAACTGTTTAAGAGTAAAGTACCCTTATTTATAAAATTACAAAGAAACGTTAAAGAGAAAAGTTATTTTAAATTAAAAGTTATTCCTAAATACCAAATCATGCCCTCCTATTTAGGTTTTTATTTATTTATTTTTTAATTTATCTGTTTTACACTTTTATAAAAATTTAAAACAAAAATTTTACAAGGTAAATAAGGAATTTTTAATCGCATTTTATTATTTATAGTATATTTGCCCTAATAAAAAGTATATTTGTATAAGTTAAGGGGCCCTATCAAATATCGATCCTTGCTACAAACTAGAACTTAGCGGTTTGCTAAAAAAATATAAAAGCAGTTCAATTTTTCAAATTTGCTTCGATTTAATTAAATTTGCTTAAAAGTCGGTTGGTTGAAACTCCTTTAAATAAATACTAAATCAGAATAATAAAAATCTGTATGATACAGGGTTAATTCAAAATTTTCCATAATTTTTTAAAAATTTAAATAGGAGGCTATGACTTGGTATTTAGGCATAACTTTAGATTCTAAATAACTTTTTATTTAACATTTTATTGTAAAGGGTACTTTACTCTAAGCGGTTTTTGCAGTTTTTTGACCTACTCTGTTTAACTTTTAATAAAACTAACTACTGCTAATACAGTTTCAGACCATGCATTTGTTGCATACTTAATGGACCACACTGTATATTACTGTGCCATAAAGGAGATTTTGTCGAGGCTCGCTGCTAACCTTGTTCCTTGCTCCTCCAACATAAACACCCACTAAACTATAGATGTTAGAGATGTTGTTATACGGAACTCCTCTATGTATGTCTATACTTGAATATTCGTATAAAAATATTTAAAAAAACATTTATGGGTCAATCAACTTTTTTGTCTCGGTTTTAACATTTTCATATTTTTATAAACTTTTTAATTTCAAGATTTCTTAACTTTAAATAATAGGTAGTTACTTGCTTGTATTCTGCAATGAACAGAGCACTTTAACCAGTTTTAATAATAAAACTAGAAAAATCCACATTAGGTAAGTCTCATTTACAGATAATTTGAACATACAACACCAGGATCAAAACGCAGGTCCGCTACCAAAAAAGCTAACTAACTTGTCAATTATTAAGCCATATTACCATTTTTCAAGGACAATCAAATTGTCCCACGCACATCAATTTTTACGTAGTTTTGCTGGTTGTCCGACGGACACATTAAAGCCAACTACTCTTTTTGGGAAACTTGATCGACTAAGGCCGCAGTTATCATGAAAAAAATGACGAATGGTCGCAATTATTTACCAAGAATACTTACCGACAAACTACGCAATTTACATTTTAATTTTAAAAATTATCGTGGTTGTCTAGCGGACATGATAACAATATATGTATATTAGTTGAGGATTTGTTTTAATTGAAATTAATAAAAAAGTGACTAATAAATTACTTGAATTGAATATATATTTTCTGTTTTTTTTTACCAAGGACAATATTTAAATTTTTTTTTCCAAGATTATTTAAATTGAACACCCCAAATATTATTTAGTTTAGTAGAGCTTTAGGAGAAGAACCATTTTTAAATATACCCAAAGCCTCTATATCTGTCTTAAGTTTTAAGTTACTTACACGTATTTAATTACATCTGCCTTTTCTAATATTCTCAATTATTATGAATATACAGGATCATTCAAAAACATGTGGACGTTATTGGTAACTTTGTTATTATTCGAAATACGAAATAGTTTAAATTAGCAAACTAGTAGTAGTAGCATTTTTCACGCTTTTTGAGACAAAAGATTAGAAAAAACAATTGACAATCAGGTTTTTGAGTTATACAGCAAAATGACCTTTTTTAAATGGAACACCAGGTATATTTTATCGCCATTAGAAAGATCCTTTAAAATTCTTAAAAAGAGTGTACATGTGTTATATCCAATTTTTCGATTGATTATATATATAAAATCGTTTATTTCAGATAGCTACTAACTATAATTAAAACGGATCGACTATGTCGAGAATGTATTTGCATAAATACAGTTATATTTTATTTTTAAGAAAAAAAGCAGGGTTAAAAAAATGTAGTTGGTACATTTCTGAAACAAACGACATATTTTTAGATGTAACTTAGTTGCTGCAACTAATGTTTTGGTATATTATTAACCTAAGTTTTTGGTTATTTTTAAGGTATTCAAATGAAACAATTTTAAAATTTTAAACATTAAAGCTTTATGTAAAGAAAAATAGATACAATACTTTTAAAATTTTGACGGTTTGTGTCACAGATTTTTTGGTCTTTTTGGTTGGCCAATCTAAGATCAGAGAGAGACATCACTTTTCCAATGTCTCTTATTTTGGTTTCTAAAATGGGTACATTTTGATGATGATCTTTCCTCTTTGGCATTTTAAAACGAATTCGGTCAGAACTTCTTGGCATGTAAATTTAAAAAGTATGGCCGGTCAATCCGTCAATACATTCTAAGCACACAAGCTAGGAGTGTCGGATTTGTGAGTAAATTGAGAAAATTTAGACACGGTAAAAGATTGTTTTTTTGCTCTAGGTATTCCTTTCTTTAAAGTTGTTAAAGAGAACACAGTTTTTTATAATAAGATTAAAAATAACTTTAAATTCTAGACCATTGCGTTTATAGCGAATGGTCCATTTCAGCATCAAACGATGTGTTAACATATAAGGAGTTAGAAAAATCCATAATATGAGAACGGCCGAAAATATTAGTTAGTACCTTTCTGATATAAATGATTCACTTATTCGATGTCACAATTTTCTATTTTATTTAGGTTTTCTAAACAGCTGATCTTTGCTCTATAATTTTTAAAAAATTAGCGTTATATTTATATATTTTTATTGTTTTAATTAGCTATCAAAGTCTTACATTGCAATTTTTTTATATCAAATCTTACTTTTTTTTAGATACAGTTACATTTGACAACTCCTACAGCCTCTTAAGAAGCAAAAGATTCACTATTGCGTATATGTCACACCACCTCTAAAAAGCTAAACATATTACCCACAGATGAGGAAATTGAGGAAATAAATAATAAAACAGAAAATACGGACGAAACCGGCAGTTCCCAACAAGAAAAACAACTTGAAACTAGTTCTAGTAATTTGTAATTGAATTTTTAGGAATTTAGTTTGTACTGCTTAACTTGAATTTATTGCTTTGTTTAATAAAAATATAAAGTTTTTTGTTAATTATTATTTTACCCCATAAGATATCACATCAAGGGCGTATTCAGATTCAACGCCAGACATGCGCTCATGAGGACATACGCAATAAGCAAGAACTTATTACTAACATAAGGAACAAATTCGTGAGCCAAGGTCAAGGTTGGGGTAAAGTTTACCCCAATTTTGTTGAATCTAAATGAATGCGCCTGATCTAAAAGAAGTAGTGACGGAATTTATGATCTTTATTTCGCTTTGTTGATGAAGCATTTACTGTTAAATTGCATAAATTCATAATAATAGAAATTCTTATTAAATTATTAGAGAACCAAAAGTAATTTAAATTGTAAGAAAAAAGCTTCGAAAATATAAAATAATTTACTTTTTCGCTATTATTATACGGAAGAAAACGACAACCCAAGCAGCAAGCTGACGTCTTATTGACGTCTTTTTGAGTCCTTTTTGGTCAGCAAAGACGTCATAAGATGACGACAAAATGATGTTAAATTGACCTCCTTAAGTCACAGACAAAAGACGTCCCGTTAATGACGTCATAATGAAGTCTTTAAGATGACAAAAAACTGACACATATACTTTTTTTTGAAAGCTAAAATGATACGATATTTTATTTGAAAATTGAAATAGGAAAAAACTCCTTACTGCTTGCAATTTCCTTGCACTGCAAGGTCGCATCTCTCGGGACACTGTCCAACCTGGGGATGCAGATTTTTACACTAGCCGAAGGTATTTCTTTCAAAGCTAATTGAGATTACCAACCGCAGACCGGTCTCAGACTATTTTGGTTTCAGCGGTACGGTAGGCGATAAAAAGCGAAGATGTTGAATAAACGTAGTAGTTTATTTTCCATTACGCCATCAATCGGTAGAGTTTTTCCTATTTCAATTTAGTAAAATTATTAGTCTTATTTTTCTGTCATACGATATTTCGGTTGGATTTTCGCCCTCCATATTCGACACGGTCTGTAGCTGGATAACCATATGGTTTTTAAAAAAAAGTAAATACTTGAACATATACAGGTCGGATAAGACCAAAGTATAAAATTATTTTACTCTATACAGGGTGTCTCAAAAAGTGTGACGTATCACAGTTATATTTTTTTAAATGGAACACCCTATATTTTATGACGGTTTTAGATTCTACTTTAAAAAATAACTTAAGTTTGTTTATAGTACTAAGTGTCTAATTTTATTCGTTTTTGTGATATTTGATTTTTTTGAAAAATGCAGAGGTAAAATTAAATTGATTTTACTTTAACACTTTTAACACTTTAAACTTTAAAATGTGTAACAAGATTAGAAAAGTCTGCCATATCATACGTAGGTCAAATCAAGATCAAATATTGTACAGGGTGATCAAAAAATAATTTCAATTTTTCAGAAAATCAAATAGCCATATCTCTCTTATTTTAAATGGAACACCCTGTATTTTTTACGTCACATGATGACAAATAAAATACTCTTTTAAATGGTGTATAGGTTGCCTATACCTATCTTTTGTGCTTTTTAGTAAAATATGTTTTTACAAATTTTTAGTCCAAATGTTTATTTAAATTAAAGTTGGCTGTGACATAGCAGCCATTAATATTTTTCTTAAGAAAATAACAATGACCATTTATTGATTACTAGTGTTTTAGTCAGTTTTAAAAAAAATCAATTATTTTAAATAAAAACCCTTTTTCTACAACAACAAGATGATATTATAATACTGGTAGGATGTGAAAAATGGTTTATTTTAGTCTAGAGTTAATCCTGAAAGATATTCCAGGAGAAACCATCTGATAACCTTAATAGTTGCTTTAAAAAATTTGACACAGTGATTATGGATAATGGAAAAAGCGAGTTATAGGTCACAGAATGTCGTCATAACTGACCAGAGGCGTTATTAGGATTGTTTAAAAACACTAGTTTTATCATTACCACATTCAGCTGAAATAATTGTTATTGGAAGTAGCATTATAAGCAACTAATAATTTTTTTCTGTGAATTTTAAAAATAGTGGCAGATAATACAAAATCTTTAAATTTTGTGCTTTTTTCCAAATTTAGATTTTGCAATAACTGCTTAGTAAATAGGCATAGCTATATCACAGCCTACTTACATTTAAAGAGACATTTGGAATAAAAATATGTTAAAACGGAATTTACTTAAAAGTATAAAGATAGAAAGGTATAGGCAACCTATACACCATTTGAAAGAGCATTTGGTTTGTCATCATGTGGTGTAAAAAATACAGAGTGTTTCATTTAAAATAAGAGAGATATTGCAATTTGACTTTCTAAAAATTGAAATTATTTTTTGATCACCCTGTATAATCTATGATCTCGATATGACCTACGTATGATAAGGCAGACTTTTCCTAATCTTGTAACAAATTTTAAAGTTTAAGGAGTTTATATTGTTAAAATAAAATTAATTTAATTGCACCTATGCATTTTGAAAAAAAATCAAATATCACAAAAACGAATAAAATTAGATACTTGGTACTAAAAACAAACTTAAATTATTTTTTTATGTAGAATCTAAAACCGTCATAAAATATAGGGTGTTCCATTTAAAAAATATAACTTTGAGACGTCACACTTTTTTGAGACATCCTGTATAGAGTAAAATAATTTTATACTGTGGCCTTATCCGACCTGTATATGTTTCAGTATTTACTTTTTTAAAACCCCATTCTTATCCAGGTACAGACCCTGTCGAATATGGTGGGCAACCCTGTATAATGTCACAAAAATTTTCTGGCGGGTTTTCTAAACATGACGTCATTAGATTTTTATGAGCTAGTATAACGAAAAAATTACGTCGCTTCAACGACGTCAAAAACACGTCAGTAAAATAACGTTAAAATGACGTCACAATTTTGGTCTGATAACGTCTTATGACTAAAAATGACGTAATAATGGCGTCAGCTTGCTGCTTGGGAATATACATGTAATAAAATATTTATTATCCTATAACAATTAAGTAAAGAATACAGTAATGTAAATGTTATTAAAAAAAAACAAAATAATAATTTTTAATACTGGATCATTCGTCGTCTTCAAAAATCAGGGAAAGAAGTTCGGGTTTCTCACATTGTTCGCCTTCCAATTTTTGATGACTATTCCATCTTATAAGTGTGGGAATTACCATCAATTTAGTCTTGGGATCTTTTCTAAACGGGCAGCTTGGATTTTTCCATCTAAAAACAATACTTTTTATTTAGTACATACATTTCTTTATGATGTCGAAAAATAAAACTCATAACAAATGAGTTACCCAAATATTACTTTTATCCTTTCCGTGGACAGTCTGTATTTGATGGTTCATGTATACAGGGTGACTTTTACCTATACGCATAAACTTAGGAAATTATTACCAAGGGCAAACAATAATCAGTAATGAAAAAAGTTAATAAACTATTTTCCCTTAAATAGAAAGATAATCAATTATTAATAATGTGACCGTGAATTCTGAGCACAAATAATAATTTAGTACCACATAGGCGGTATTTCGAGTAAGACTTTTCTGCAGAACACATAATAAATTTATAATTTAGTCATAAACCGATATTAATATTTTGTATAATGATTAGTTTTGAATTAATTTTTTACATGCTTTATAAAAACAAACCTTTCTCGAAATACCGCCTATGTGGTACCAAATTATTTGGAATAAAATGCTCTTTTAGGATATGCTAACGAGACACCTTGTCTCATTTAAGAAAAAGGAGTTATGACCATAAATAGGATTTTGCAGACTCCGCACAAGAAGTCGTGAAAAACAAAAGACGATAAAATTAATTTTTCCGTGGCAGTAATTGTCTAGAAAGTGTCCGCAACTCCGATTTTGACCAAATTTGGTATATGTTTTTTTTTGCGGCGGCGCTGATCACGGATCTAAAAGAATTTTTAGCCGAAAACGTTTCGATGCCGAGATATCCATCATCGAAGTTGGTATTTAAACTAATCTTATTTCCACCATATTACCCTTCTTTTTGCATATAATTTTTGATTTTAGGCAAAAGTGGCCCCAAATATTTGATTTTTACCTTTTAAAACCCCGTTTTTTTATGTATTTTACACCTTTATCAAATAAATTGAAAAGGGTCCTTTAAAAACGCAGCAAGCTATGCATAAACTGCCCAGCGCATTCACTATAAGTAAAAACAATTGAAAATGAAGCTATGCAATTTAATTTAAAAAAGTGTAAAATACGTAGAAAAATTAGGTTTTAAAGGTGAAAATATAATATTGTGTACCACATCAACTTAAAATCAACAATTGTATGCAAAAAGAGGGGGAATATAGTGAAAATGAGGTTAGTTTAAATACCAACTTTGATGATAATATCTTGAAAACGGAACGTTTCCGACTAAAAATTCTTTTAGATTTGTGATTAGCGCCCCAAAAATCCCTTATACAAAATTTGGTCAAAATCGTAGTTGCGGACAGTTTCTAGACAATTACCTCCGTGGCTACTTGACTTAAAATAAACCGTTTTAACTTTAAATTGGAATTACAAAAAACTATAATAATTTTTGACAGCAGAAATTTCAAAAATTAGATTTGAGGTGTCATTCTATTCAGAAAGTCATATTCTATGGAAATAAGATAAAATATATCGGTGGTGCCATTTAAAATTTAAAAATATCAGTCATTTCCGGTTAAACCGGAAGAAATAGAACTAATTAAATAGTTGGTCTATTCCGGTTAGGGGCATTCCCGTTAGGGAAATAATTCTAAAATGGACCTGCAAAGATATACTTGCATTCCCGTTTGGGGCACTAATGTCTACGATTTTGTAATTAGTAAATAAATCTGTTAACTTTACAGTTTATCCAGTGTGTATTAATTTTGGGTTTAATTAGAAAATTTAAAAAAAGGACTTGCTCACCAGAACTAACCAGACCCTCCAACTATACTCCCTAATAATAACACAACTATTGTAATGCAATAAGATGAATACTAATTGAAGACCTTAACTTCCAAAGGGTCTAAGTGCCAAAAATACCAAAAATGGAATTTTAGCTTAAAGGTTTTCTATACAATGTCTGATGATATTAAGAGTGTTCTATATGCCATAGATAAAAACCCACTTCTAAAAGATAGGGTTATTCATAGTGTATCTCATATGTCATTATATCTCTATAATGAACTCTCATTCAATGGTTTTTACTTATAACTTGGAAACACCTAAATGGCACATAGACCCTTTTGAACTTAAGGTGTTCAATTTAAGGATCTTAACACCAGAACTTCGGTAATAAAATTTTATTTTTTATCTTAAAAGGTGGTAAAAGTTATAGGGGGAACCACCTGTGAGAAACATCCGGTATTAATAAACAAGTTATAAGCATGTTTTGTATGTCTCTTAGTACTCTAGTATACTCGTGGTTTTATGTGAATTTATTTTTTCGCGATCCAAGTTAAAACTATAAATTATAATTATTAGGTATACTAAATAATAATTTTCTGTCTCAAAAATATGTAAGTACCTTGTTTTCCAATATTAGTCATTATTTGCTCTCAGAGTTCACGTTGTTTTTTTTTATTCGAAATAATCGATTATCTTCCAAATTATACAACAACTTTTTTCATTATTAGTGAATGTTGGTCCTTATCAAAAAATACCCAAGTTTAAGCGTATATGTTAAGAATCACCGTGTAGTACTACAGTTTAAGCAGAAGGTTTTGAATATTTCTTATAACTTTTAAAACAAACGGTAATGATAATTATTAGGCTTCAAGGTTTCAGGTGTAAAGCTCTTGACCGTCTTCACTTTATTGCTTAAAATGTTATTAAAACCTACAAAACTAGATTTTTTGGTGCATATACAAATGCCAAAATTTGTTTCTATTTTAAACTTCCAATTTCAAACAAAGTAGAGTTGGGTTGAATACTCAAATCCTGTATTCGAATACGAATCCTGAATTTGGTATTCTAAAAATATATGGGAAGGAAATTAGTTTTTGAAGGTAAGGACTTTTTTTTGTTCTTTAAAATTCTTTGAGGACCAAAAAGAATTTTAAAGAACAAAAAAAGTCCTTATCTCACTCCTAAAGAAAACAACAGCACAAAATTTTTTTTACTATATTTAATTAACATATTCCCTTGATCAGCATCTTTACATTTACTAGTCATATTTTTTGAAGAGCAAAAAAGTCCACAGCCAACAAATTACGATATTTTTTTGTTGATACATTTTTTTCTCATTACAAAACTATTCACATTCCGGTATTCAAATTCTTTAAGTCCTGATATTCGCATTATGGTATTCGAATACTGAAAGTCCCGGTATCCGAATACTATTATTCAAAAACTGTCGAATACCGAATACCAAACACGCAAACGTATTCGAATAACAGTCAGATGAATAGGATTCAAAATACCCAGCAATAGATACTATCCACCTCTGATACTAGGTACTACATATCTGGTATTATATATATTTAAGTTTTATTTATCTAGTAGAATGAGGTTTCAAAATAAGAGATACACTTACGTTTCGCGGTCTCCTACTTCCACTATTACAAAATGATAGTTCTCAGGAAGATTTTCAATCACTGCTTCTACTACTGGCCACGCTAAAAAAATATCTTTTTTATTTTTTTTGTTTAAAATACGCATCAACCTATTAAACCGTAATAGGTATCAACTTGAATATTATCGTCTACAAGCCTTAAAAACTTTTTGCATTTATTAATGTTTAAAAACATATATTATTTTTATTTATGAAACTTATATGTATTTTTCTAAAATCTGTCTTGCAACAAGTTGAGAAGCAAACAAAGTTTAAAATTTGATATGAAGTTTTAAAAATATATCAAAAACCACATTTTTGCTTTGGGGACTCATACTACTGGTAAAAGAGTAAGCTAATATTTTTTGTGTTAATTAGCTGGTGCTAATTGCTACTTGCTATAAAATATCTTGTCAAACCAAGAAACATAGGAAAAAATGAAAAATCACTTAATTTACCGAAATTTGTTAGTTTAGATAATATTGTAAATTAAGTTATATAGTATTTGCTGATATTGTTAAGTAATTGTAAATTAATAATATACAAAAAAATAAAACAAATTTGTGCTTATTGAGTGGTTCAGGAATATACATACAATCCAATAAATTTTATTATTTCGTCGGGGGCGGTCTGTCCAGGTCGGATAGTCGGCGATCGCCAAGGGCCTCGGGATTATAGGGACCCCCAAATCGCTCCTGAAGTTCGGAATAGTTTTTTAACTAAAAAGCAAATATATTGCTTTCTTAACGAGCAACGTAATATCGCACCTAACGTCACTTATGCAGTTTTTGTCAAAATTGAACTGAGTATTCTTCTAATTCACCTCTTTACTTGTTGTGTTATTGTCAGTAGTTTAAATGGTTTAGGTATTATTATTTATTTTTTTATCAAGAAGAACTATACAATACAACGACGTAGATACAAGATAACAGAATGTTGAATTTTTAAATGCTTCTCCTAAAACCATACGTCAGATGCATAAGTTTTTTTATCTTTGGACAAACCACGAAGGCTAAAAGCCTAAATACTAACGTACCGTGGATGTCTTGAGCGAGGTAAGAGGGAGTTTGTTGACACGGGAGAGAGAGAAACTTGAAGATTTGGGGGAAGGAAAGACCTCCGCGGGCAGCAGGTTCCACAATCTAGAAACTCTAGGGATAAAAGAACGAACAAAGTGAGAAGTTCGGGGCCTGTCCAGTTGGACCGTATAGGGATGCATACATGCGGAACTACGAGTTTCTCTGTTGGGAACCGTGAGTGGAGGAACTATACTGGACAATTCTTCAGAGCAGAAGCCATGGAAGTACCTATAAAAAAGCGATAAATCCCCACAGCCCGACGATGGGTAAGAGAGGAAAGCCTTTCTGTAAGTGAAGGATCATTAATGAGACGAATGGCTCTTCTTTGAATAGAATCAAGAATGCTTAGGGTTATGGGGGACGCCATGCCCCAGATATGATAACAATATTTCAAGGGGGTCGGATTTGGGACACATATAAAGTGTATAAATTAGAAGCGGAAAAATACGTTTTGGCTTGAAAGAGAAATCCAAGCTTTTTTGAAGCTGCCGTGGCTATAGATACAATGTGTTTATGATTTATTTGATAACTCTTTTCGCGACAAGGAACATGATTGTGTTTTGGATGCATTAAAATGGACAAGAATTTTGGCGCCCCAATCCAATATTAAATTACGATCCTGCGAAAGAGATATCTGCATCGCTCTGCGTTTGTTTTCCAAGTCAGGTTTAGTGATGGGTTTAGGAATCTAAAAACTGGAGTGAAGGGTACTATCGTCGGCGAAACTATGAATGGAATTAGTTGTGGACGAGAGAAGATAGTTGATGTGAAGAAGAAACAGCGTTGGTGCCAAAACTGAGCCCTGAGGGACTTCAGCATTTACTTGGTAAAAGCTTGAAGAATGGCCGTCCACAATAACTGATATACGTCGATCACATAGATAACTAGAGAGCCAAGTACAGAGTTTAGTTGAAAGATCATAGGAGGGAAGTTTATTAAGAAGTGCGGTATGCCAGACTTGGTGAAAAGCTTTGGATATATTAAGAGCAGCGATCTGGGACTCACCTAGAACCTCAAGAGACTTATTCCAACAGTGTGATACGAAGGAAAGAAGATCTGTTGTAGATCTTTTGTGGCGAAATCCATACTGCCTGTCATGCAACATTTTGTGTTTTTCTAAGTACTTAAGAATTTGTGAATAAATTAATTTTTCCATTACTTTACAAAGAACTGAGAGAATTGAAATTGGTCTATAGCTAGATGGAAGAGATTTAGATCCTTTCTTGGGAATAGGTTGAACACGTGCAGCTTTCCAGCTCTCCGGAAAGATATCTGTGCCGTAAGAAATTCGAAAGAGCCGAGTTAAGATTGGTGCAAGTTCTGGAGCACATTTTTTTAAAACTATTGCTGGTATGTCATCCAGCCCAGACGATTTCTTGGTGTTAAGGGAAGAAAGGATACGCTTAATG
>JACEGR010006496.1:0-60092 GCA_014170235.1 Listronotus bonariensis | reverse complement strand
TTATTTAATAAGTGTCCGATGTCCGATATTTCAGAGAGTGATTTTTCAAGTATTTTCTAAGGTAAAAAGTTCCTATGAACGTGTGGTCTAAGATGCTTCCTGTTCAAGATTTCAAGATATAGGATAGTCAAAGTTTTATTTTTATTTATAGCTTTTTCTGCATAATTCCCTAATACTGACATTTCTGAATCCGAAAATTGTACCTGGGGTTTTTGACATGAGAAATTTGAATTTGTTCTTAAATTTTAGATGTGGCGTCTACTGTATACTCTTCAAAGGCTCATGACTTTTTGTACAACCCTGCATTTACATTTTTGTTAAAAGAAATGGATTCTTATGTCACTTTACGTACGTAAAGGTATCGTATTAGATGCTAGAGCAACCGTTTTCGAATACTTTAGTTTAAAATAATCGATGCATACGCTTAGTAATAAATATGCTAAGTAAAGACCGCTACTTGATAAAAACCGTCATTTTCGGCGGTCTTTACTTAGCATTTATATTTATTACTAAGCGTATGCATCGATTATTTTAAACTAAAATATTTCGAAAACGGTTGCTCCTAGCGTCATCTAATAAGAGTACCTTTTTTACGTAAAAATGACTAAGGAATCCATTTCTTTTAACAAAAATGTAAATACAGGGTTGTACAAAAAGTCATGAGCCTTTGAAAGTGAGAATATACATGTGGCTAGCGCCCTCTACAAGTAAGAGCTAAATTAAGAACAAATTCAAATTTCTCATGTCAAAAACCCCCAGGTACCAATTTTCGTTCGGAAATCGGTATTATTTAGGAAATTATGCAGAAAAAACATAAATAAAAATAAAACTTTGACACCCTGTATCTTGAAAGGTTTTGGGTTTAATATGGTGTGGAATTTTAGGAACTAAACCAACATTATAAAAAAATACCAGGTCCATGTATTTACCATAATTCATTAACTGCAGAAATGATACCTTCATTTATTTTTGCAACACCAAATGTAGCATGTTAGCATGTCAAACTTATCTTTATGGCTATAATGGCCATCCTGTATATTCGGCCGTAATAATACAATAAGATATTAGCTATTCACCAATAAACAATAATAGAGACAACCGTAACAATAAGAACAATTGCTTTAAAAACAACAACTCGACAAGCAGGGTAATAAGGACAAATACTATTTTATAATGATATTAAATTATGTTACAGATACGGTAACAAGTATTAACGTCCAAGCATTTGTTTGCAAGGCCTACTTAATAACTTTAAAAAAATAGAAAAAATGCATTTTTTTTTAACTAAAAATTAAAATATGACATGTGATACATCGTTGAATTTGTAATAAAATTGGAATCAGATACAGGGTACTTTTTTGAGCCATATAAAAATAAAGTTGATGATGGTTTCTTGAAAACAAAACGTCGGGTATAAAATATAAAAATACCATCATGTAGTAGCTAAAAAGTGGCAATGAAAAAGTGTTATTAGTTTTTTTATATCTCTTCAAATAAAGTCAGAAAAAAATTTTTAGAGTATGAATCTTACGCGATTTTAAGAAGAAAAGTTCAAATAACCATACGTCCTAAATGGCTTAACCTTTGAGATACAGAGTGGTAACAAAGCTTATTTTTTAAAACTTTACCACCCTGTATCTCAAAAAATAGGTATTTTAGGATATAGGTTTATTTAAACTTTTCTTCTTAAAATCACCAAAGGATTCACACTATAAAAGATTAACATCTAATTCTAAAACACTCTGTATAGCTTAGACTCTAGCCGTACAAGAAGTGATTTTTTTGATCCAGATATATCATATTTTTCATTAATGTTATGAAATAAATTTAGAAAAGTTATTTCATTAAATCATGTTTAAATATATTTTTTAAATTCCTTTTCTTATTTTAGATGGTACATTAAGTCTCACTGAAATTAACCCAAAAATGGAAAACCCTACAACCAATTGGCTGTGTTAGCAGTATATTCTGTAAGTATCTTATAAAGTAATAGTGGATTATTCTTTGTTTTTAGTTAAATTTTTTGTAACAAATTTTTATTTTTTAGCGGAGAAAATTGGATGCCGTTTATTATTACATGAGAAGCTTAATGTCGTCAAATCCCGTGCCTTCAGCGTGGGAAGCTTTAATTTCTTTGTTTGACGAGAATCGAAAAAAGGTAACGCTTAAATTATTATTTACAAGGTGTTTGTACATTATTGGCAAGTTACGGAAGATAATTTTATGAATAAACTTCAAGTATAAAAAGGTGCCATAAATACACCATCAATAGATGGGTGCTATCGTGTTGTATTATGACCCCAATATTTTGTCTATCCTTAATTTTTTATGATATGTTCTAAATCACCCTGTATAGGTATCCTGAAATATTATTAAAACTTTTACATTTGAGGGTCTACGTTCAAAGTATACAGGGTGGGCCAAATTCGACGCTTTTAAGAGGAAACTCGTGTTTCTGTATGTCTTACAAAAAAACTGACCCCCATTTGCAAGGGCTCAAATTTTAAGCCAAATTTACTAGTGAAAACCGCATTTACGAGTATACAAAAAATAATGTTTGTTTTTTACATAAAATATTACGTATTAGGAAAACCTGACCAAATGTTTTTAGGCTAAACTAATAACAAAATAATTTAAAATACCCTTAAAATAGGATTATTTCTTTCCTTATTTGCGATATTAAATTATTAATAAAAATGGTTTCCCATCCTTGCAGTTCATAAAAAATAAAAGTTATAACAAGATTGTTTAAAGTAAAACATAATTACTTTTTTCATGGCTTACTATCTAACCAACATCAGTCATAAATGACAAAATATGCAATATCTCAGAAACATCATTTTAAAAAAGGTAATTTTTAACCATTTTAATAGTGAAAAATATATAGGTTGTTTTATTTAAAATTTCCAAAAATAAATAAATCAAAATTGCACAACACTAGGAAAAACTAAAATTATATCTGCAATCTGCATAAAAAGTTGCTGTAGAAATGTTTTACCGAATTAAAAAATATTTAAAAATAATAAAGTTATAATGGATTAAAGAAATCGCAAGAAATTAGGAAACACGCTGTAGCGAGTAAACGAAGCAACATAGCGAATTGCGGTTTTTACTAGTAAATTTGGCTTTAAATTTGAGCCTCGTAAATGGGGGTCAGCTTTTTGTAAAACGTACAGAAACATGGGTTTCCTATCAAAAGCGTCGAATTTGGCCCACCCTGTACAATCTTGAAAATTGGATAATTATGTTATATCGAATAAAAAGTAAACAAAGAACCTATACATTAAATGTAATGGATTCTTTCTTAAGTTTGGACACTCTGTTATGGATTGAAGATTGAAGATTGAACACTTTGATTGTTAAAATTTTTTTCTTTTGATAGCACTAAAACAAAAAAAAGAATACGGTGTTTTAGTAAATTCGAATAAATTATTTTTTGATATGTAATTATTCTTAAATAATATCAAAAATCGCAGCAATATCAATTTACCTAAAATCTTCCGTTATTTGCTTGATTTGTTTCGAACAGACTATCTATTGTCAGGTGTACGACAGTTTAAGCAAGGCCAGGGATGTAGACGTATCCGTATAGAATGACAACTGGGCATGCGCATTTTCAATTTTCTCAAGGTCGGGAGTTAACCAAATGAACAGGATAATTTATTTATTTATTTATTTACTCATTAACGGGCATTGCCCAATTACAATTTTAAATAACAAGCATCTACATATATATCTAGTACTAAGCTTTTTTAATTAACAAATATTCAGGACTAAAATTTTATATTTTAGTTAACCACCAAAATACTTAAAAAGCAGTAAAAATAACAAGCTACTAATGATTAAGAAACAAGAAAACAACATCCAAAATTAAATTTAAAATATACACATTAAAAAAATCTAACCTTAAAAATAAAACAACATGAAGCCTTAATCTATAAAATATTGGACTTTATAACCCTTCGAAGCCTATTTAGGGATAGATTAAATAAATCGTCCCCAAATTTATTGGCATGCTTCATCAATCTATTTATTGGGGAAAATTGCCCATACAACCTTTGGTGAAAATTTGTTTGAAAGGTAACAGAATGCCTTAATGTCCTTGAAGGAACATAGAAATTTATAGAAAAGAGCAGTTCATTACATTGCACATTCCCATGAATTAGTTTAAAAAGAAACAATACATCAGCATTTTCACGTCTAACTTTCAAACTTTGTATATTAATAGCTTTTTCAAGATCTTCAAAATTTATTGTTTCCTGAGGAATATGCAATTTAAAGGCAATGTACCTTAAAAACTTTCTCTGAACAGAATTTAACCTTTTAACATATTTCTCATAATATGGATTCCAAACAACAGAACAATTTTCCAAAAGGGGTCTTACTAACGAAGTATACAATAGTTTTATTGAATTTACATTTTTAAAATCTTTGGTATTTCTCTTAATAAACCCTAAAACTCTAAGGGCTCTATTCTTGCAATATTCAATATGGGAAGAAAATGTAAGTTTATGATCAAAGAACACCCCCAAATCTTTAATAGTATTTACGTGGCTTAAAGGCTCGCAATCATTCTGTAAATATTTCTTTGTATGTTTAAAGATCTACTAAACTGGATTGATGTGCATTTTTTTATATTTAGAATCATTCGGTTTCTTGTACACCAATCATAAAACCTATCCAAGTCCGCCTGTAAATTAATAACATCCTGTCCGCTACTTATCTTAAGAAATTTTTTAAATCATCGGCATACAATAAGAATTTAGAGAATTTAAAGCAGTCAACCACATCGTTAATAAAAATATTAAACAATAAAGGAGAAATGTGTCCTCCTTGAGGAACTCCAGAGGGAACATCAAAAGCTTTCGACTCAAAGTTATTTATTTTAACTACTTGCTTTCTTTTGGATAGAAAAGATCTAACCAGTTCAGTAGTAAACCATGTATATACCATAAGTATAAAGTTTGGCCAGTAAAATCTTATGATCAATTTTGTCAAAAGCCTTGTAATAACACATCGATGACAAATTGTTTGTTTTAATGTTATAATAAACTAACTCAGTTATTAGTGTTTTTCAACGTCTTTGGTCGTGGTTTCACTGTCTATTGTGTGTATTTTTATAGTATTTTACGTTATCAGTCCGGTAGGTGACTTATTACAGTACGAGATGTTTACGGACGAGGCGACGCAGGAGCTGAGTCTGGAATATAAACGAGTACTGTAATAACACCTAACGGACGTGTATCGTATGATATTTTATTTCATACTGTCTTTATAAAAATTAATGAATAAATATTATTTTTAAAATTTTAAGAGAACATGTTGTTAGTTTCAAATTATTTTACTTGAAATACGTAGGTAACGTATTCATATATGATTATTCTTCGCTTGTCACTGTCAAATTGATAAAAATATATTATATTAGTTGTAGCTCCTAAACGGTATTAAATAGGTAACGCTAGATAGGTCCAAATTAAACAGAAATAACAAAATTTAGTAAAACAGAATTATTTTGAAAATGTAACAATAAGTCTGTTTTATAGTAATATGATAATTTTCATTTACTAACGTTGGTAGAAAAATATATTTTACAAGTAGAAGTTCTTAAATGGTATTAAATAGGTAATGCTAGATATAGGTTTAAATAAAATAGAAATTACCAGCTTTAGTTAAACAAAATACTTTAAAAAATGTAATAAGATGTCTGTTTTGTAGTAATCTAATCATTTTTATTTACTAAAGTTGGTAAAAAAATATATTTTAAGTACAAGTAGAAATTCCTATATATCCTAATATCAGATAAAAAAACTCTTAATATATGAGTATTTAAAGATTTAATTTCATTTTGGCATCCAAAATGACATTAATCAAGGCATAACAACAATGATCACGTGGAGATTTATAATGATACATGACAGCGTTGCTATGCAACACATTACGATACTAGGTACCGTAATGTGCAATTTATCGGCCCCAAATGAATACAGGGTAAGTGGATTTACTGGACAGTATGAAATAAATATATTTTATCATATTTATATATTTGTGATATTAAAATCTTATAATATTTTTTTCCTCGACATGCTTACTGTTTCTATTTGAAGTACCTACATCAGATATGTGTATGTATTACATGATAGCGAAAATTTGGGTTATTATAATTATTTATATATTTGTTCAATTGCACGCACAAAACCAAACATACACATAGCACAAAATATTTGACCGATGCATGATAATAAAACAGCATGAATAATGCTTCAACAATTATCAAAGTAACAAATTATTGATGCTTTAGACCTCAAACACCAAATTTGGCAACATTTTTATGTAGGCATAGTTAACTTTGGTTCGTGAAGATTATATTCAGGACATATTATAGTCGAAGAGCCCTGAGCGGTAGACCTGCGTTATTTTTAAAAGCTGAAAGTTTCTCAACGCATGTTCCCAAGATAGGTAAAAGCTATGGGCGACTATGAAGTTTGACTCATAGTGGCTTTGGCAGGTACCATTTTTTAAAAGCTGTATTTTATATGCCGGTATGGAAACCAAACCGCCGTCCTTAGCAAATTTATACGTTTAATCCCCACCACTATGTACTCTCCCGCAATTCACCGCTGCAACGGGCGCGCCAATTTGAGCAGAACGAGATCAGGGGCTGCCGGCCCACCGCTTCCGCCTTTCGTCGGATCCCACCTCGAATATTTACTATGCTTTTAATTCCCTATGGTAGGCAAGTTGGTTTCCACACCTGTATGGTACTTGGGTATCTATAAGAAGATTTTTTCTCAGTCGTAAAACACTTTTGACAGTTCCAATCTCTTGGAAGATAATTATTTTGGGGTGGCCCATTGGTCCGAGGAAGTCCAATATTTCCGTTTATCAAGATATCACAAAACTTCTTATATAAGAGTTGAAGAGACATATAAAATGCAGCATTTACAAAACGACGAAAGTTAAGTTTCAATTCATTAACCTTTGGTACCTGGTACCTGCCAAAGCCACTATGAGTCAAACTTCATAGTTACCATCGCTTGAGAGCATGCGCTGAAATTTTTTAAATTTTACAAAATAACAAAGTCCTGTCTGCTCACGGGCTTTTACTCTGATAGGTTTATTTAAACTATTCTTCTTAAATTATCTAAGGATTCTTTTTAAAACACTTTGTAGTAGACCTAAAGGAATACAGGGTGTCCCGAAATTACGTGTCAGGATTTTTGTGAGCGATTCTGCACGAAAAATTAATGCAACAAACTTCTATACAATTTTTTCGAAAACTCAAAATTAACGCAGACACAGGATGTTAAAAAACAATTTTTTTGGTATTTTTTTCTTATAACTTTTTTTTCTAGTGTACTAATTTTCGCCCCATTTTGCATACATATCACTAGTGATTCTTTATATTCGCTCTATTAATTTGATGCCAGTAGTCAATGCCAAAGGGCCTAAACTGTCATTCACTTTAGAGAAATGACTTGAAACTTTTTTGTTCTAATTCTCTTATAAATTTGGATATAAAAATAATAAAAAGCATCAAAATATCTTTTAAAAAGGTCCTCTTCTTACATTATCTTAAAATGAACGGTTTCCGAGGAAAACGACTTTAAACATTGACGTACGTTTAAATTAGAAATTCTGATTTTTTAAAATTAACAAAGCAAGCATTGCAAACAAACGCTTTGGTTTACATGGACAATAATAAATTATGAGCCGTGAAGGAGAAATCTGGCAACACAGCATAGTAGGAATGTCAAGTAAAGTTTGGAAGTAAACAGAAACAAGTTTTAAAAGGTTTTTCTGTTTTTAAAAGTTAAATCGTAGCGTATATTTATTATAAATAAAAAAATAAGTAATTCATTGTTATATTTAAAAAATAGGACCAGTGCCAAGATGTTATTCGTTGTTTTTAACGTTTAAATGTGCGCGTATAGTTGGTGCGTACGGCGTACATTATGCCACGAACGTATTGCGTTTCGGGCTGCAAAACGAATTACCCCAGTTATATTAAAACAGAGGGTTATCAAACAACATTTAATTTCCCCATAAACGATGAAATTAGAAAAGCCTGGTTGTGCGCTATTGACCGGATAAGTGTTTTTTTTTAAATTAAAAGTAAAAGTAGTACCTATACGGTAAATCGACAAATATATTTTACGGGCAACTATTTAACTAAGTGTGTTTTTAAAAAATTGGTTTAATTTGATATCAATAGTGTGTATAGTGCACCAAAACAATCAATTTACCCCAAGCAATAGCCTAAGGACTATATCAACTTATGCGCATAAATATACTGGTAAGTTTTTACCTAAGGCGGTTTTAGGGTAAATATAGTGGAAAACCTAACTTAAAGCGTTTGTTATTTTAAAGCGCATCTTATGTAATACGAATTAAGCTTTTATATTTATAACTAAAACACACATGCTTTCAATTCATTTTAAGTATTGCAAATATTACTAAATAATAAATGTTAAGTTAACTTTAAAAAGCTACATTGGTCTGTTCGCAAAAAATGCATAAAGCGGGGTAGAAAACATCATAACAATTTAAAATTTTTATATCCTTACCAACAAATTTGTATAAGGTAGAAAAGTTCCTGATAAGTTTTGCAGACACATTATTGCTTTTTAGGGCAACTATATAGTATTTAAAATTATACCTATATGTTGTATAAAACATTAATACCTATATTTTGTTTAAAACACTTAAAAAATAATTATATTTAGCATGTTATCTATTAGGAACTCCTTTCAATATTCCTACTGTACAGTGTTGTTTGCAACGTTGCCTTTCTTACTTCACGGCTCATAGTTTAAGAAGGCTGTGAAATAAGTTATTACATTGTATTACAAGTTTTGACAGATAAAAGTTATTAAAAACATCCTGTTAATTTTGAGTTTTCGAAAACGTTGGATTGAAGTTTGTTGCATTTATTTTTCGTGCAGAATCGCCACCGACCTGTAATTCCCGGACACCCTGTATATCCAATTACCACTCCATTCAACTGCACGTGTATAATAACACGTGCAGGTTTTTTTTAAATTAAAATATTCATATTCCAAAAAGTAATAATAAAATTTCAGAGCTCATACATACGAAACAGTTAAAGAAACTTGTAACATATTGCTTAGAGCGAATAGATGTCGCATGTGAACTTTTTATTGCTAGCTCTATACATTTTAATAGATTTGTCGTATAAATTATGTGTCTGATCGGTTATTTTTTTTTACGATGATTAGTTTTTGTTATAGATGTCTGCCGTCCGCTTGTAGGCTGTCAGACAATTAACGATTTTATGAACATAGCTCTCTTATAGGATACATATTACACTGTTAACGGTTTGTAGTGTATGTTGTTCATTACCTATACGATATTAACCTACAACTTTGGAAATAAGTAATAATATTATTATTAACTTATTGGTGCTTATACACAAAAGTATTTACACGGGTTAATTAAGAAGAAAATAATAGAGGATACAATAATTAAATAGGAAATTGCATTTGCAACAAAAAATTGTTATAAATATACGGTGTTCCAGAATATGTGTGAAATCTACCAGATTCATATACAGTGTGTCCAAGATAAGGATCCTAAGCATGGGAATCTCAGTACCTATTGGAGATACAGCTTAGGTTAAATTAGGAAAAAGTTGTGTTTTTTAAAGCTTATTTACATGCGGTTTAAAAACTTGAAAAATTTTCATGGCCTGCTGAGATATTTGGCAAAAACGAAAATTTTACTATATTGATTTTATTTTTTTCTGACTCTATTTGAAGAGGTATAAAAAAACTAATAACACTTTTTCATTGGCACTTTTTAGCTACTACATAATGGTATTTTTAGATTTTATACCCGAAGTTTCGTTTTCAAGAAACCATCATCAACTTTATTTTTTTATATCATTATAAAATAGTATTTGTCGTTATTACCCTGTTTGTCAAGTTGTTGTTTTTAGAGCAATTGTTCTTATTGTTACTGTTGTCTTTATACGCAATACGCATTACTAGGCTCAACAAAATCCGCGTGTTAAGAAAATATCGAAACATCAACAACGTTTTGGGTTTAATATGTGGTGTGGAATTTTAGGAACTAAAAACCAGGTCCATGTATTTACCATAATTCATTAACTGCAGAAATGATACCTTCATTTATTTTTGCAGCACAAAATGTAGCATTTTAGCATGTCACATTTATCTTCATGGCTATAATGGCCATCCTGCATATTCGACCGTAATAATACAATAAGATATTAGCTATTCACCAATAAACAATAATAGAGACAACAGTAACAATAAGAACAATTGCTCTAAAAACAACAACTCGACAAGCAGGGTAATAAGGACAAATACTATTTTATAATGATATTAAATTATGTTACAGATACGGTAACAGGTATTAACGTCCAAGCATTTGTTTGCAAGGCCTACTTAAAAATAATTTTAAAAAAATTGAAAAATGCAATTTATCTTTTAACTAAAAATTAAAATATGACATGTGATACATCGTTGAATTTGTAATAAAAAATGGGATTAGATACATGGGGTACTTTTTTTTCGAGCCATATAAAAAAATAAAGTTGATGATGGTTTCTTGAAAACGAAACGTCGGGTATAAAATCTAAAAATACCATTATGTAGTAGCTCAAAAGTGCCAATAAAAAAGTGTTATTCGTTTTTTTATTACAGGAACTTGTCATATTAGTATTAGGTGTTCTATATGAATCTAATAGATTGCCCACGTGTTCTGAGACACCCTTTATAATTAGTTAATGGAAATAGCGGCCTGTATATATTCATATTTCCAGGAAAGTAAACCCGAGATACAAAAAACAAGTAGGTTAAATGTCAAAACTTATGCATTATCTATACCTAAGTCCTTTTGTCATTTTAGTAGTAAATTATTGCTAGTAATTGCAATTGAATTTTAAAATTATTAATAATTTTGCATGACAGGTTGTATAACTGCATAGGTTTATTATCGATTATGTAAAATTATTGAAATGACCGTTTAAAACATTTGGTTTTAAAGACGACGGTATTTAAATTGGTTTGATGCACAGCTGATTTTTTTAGGAGAATCGTGTTTCTTTTTGTACCATTTTGTGTATTTGTTTTGGCGTCGTATACCAATTTTTACTTTTGTAAACTAAATAGAAGTAGAATCTTCGGAGATAAAACATAAATCTTTATATTCCTCAAGAACGTCCATAAATTGTGATTGTGATTTTTAAAACAATAATAGTCGGTTCTTTAAGCAGTAAGGAGTTTTTTCTCCTTATATTTTTGTAGAATGATTTCGAATGTTTGTTAAAAATACTTTTTCATTAAGTATTGGTTTATGGACCTAGGCTCACTTAGTTTTTACACTGATGACAGAGAACGTGATGGACATAAACTAATACGTTTATTCGACATTTTCGCTTCTTACGGAATTTTTGGAGTTTTTTGTTATCACCTACACCGTACTGATAAGAACCAAAATAGTTAGGACCGTTCTGAAAAAAAATAAGTATTTTCGACTCAGAGTTGGGTCAAATACTAAAAATCGGTATTCGAATACGAATACGAATAGCGGAAAAAAAGTATTCGAATACCGGATATTTGAATACTTGGAAGAAAAATAGTATTCGAATACTGGAATTCACGAACACCTGGAATCGGTATTCGAATGCTGGAAAAAAAGAAGACCAGAAAGGAAAAAAACCAACCGATAATAATTAAAAACTTAAAGAGCTGTAAATAAAAGGTCCTCACCTCATTTTTCCCTACTTTTTGTTTCCTTTTGGTATTCTACTCATGACAATTTTGGTATTCAAATACTGCTTACACATTCCGGTATTCGAATATTAAAAAAGTATTCATCGAATACTTCAAAAGTATTCAAATACAGAATCCCAAATACTAACCAAAAAAGTATTCTGCCGAATACCAAACACACAAATGTATTCGAATACCGGCAAAATGTATTCGGAATACTATTCAGAATACTGACTATTCGAATACGACCCAACTCTGCGTTGGCTAGTGTAAAAATCTGCATTTCCAGATCGGGCAGTGTTCGAAAGATGCGACCTTGCAGTGCAAGGAATTTACAAGCAGTAAGGAGCTTTTTTCTCTTTCAGTTTTGCAGAAGATTGCATTGGATTGAAAAATAATTGGGTAGAAAAAAACCGATTTTAGAAAAATATAACAGGAAATCTTATCATAGAATGAAGGTCTATAAGGAATATTGTTCCCATATCTGGGGCATGGCGTCTTCCACAAACCTAAGCATTCTTGATTCTATTTAAAGAAGAGCTAATTCGTCTCATTAATGATCCTTTACTTACAGAAAGGCTTACCTCTCTTGCCCATCGTCGGGCTGTGGGGGATTTATCGCTTTTTATAGATACTTCCATGGCTTCTGCTCTGAAGGATTGTCCAGTATAATTCCTCCACTCACGGTTCTCAACAGAT
The DNA here is from genome assembly GCA_014170235.1 of Listronotus bonariensis. Classification (NCBI taxonomy): domain Eukaryota; kingdom Metazoa; phylum Arthropoda; class Insecta; order Coleoptera; family Curculionidae; genus Listronotus; species Listronotus bonariensis. The sequence continues at coordinate 47,637 of JACEGR010006496.1, read as the reverse complement.
AAACTCGTGGCTCCGCGTGTATGCATCCCTATACGGTGCAACTGGACAGGCCCAGAACTTCTCACTTTGTTTGTTCTTTTATCCCTAGAGTTTCTAGATTGTGGAACCTGCTGCCCGCGGAGGTCTTTCCCTTCTCCCCAAATCTTCGAGTATTTAAGTCCCGTGTCAACAAACTCCCTCTTACCTCGCTTAAGACACCCACGGTACGTTAGTATTTAGGCTTTAAGCCTTCGTGGTTTGTCCGAAGATTAAAAAAAAAAGGAGAAATCTAAGGAGTTAAAAAAACGTTTTTTTTTTAAATCTATTTTTGCGTTTATTACTGTTTTTAAATAGATGTAATGCATCATGCAATAAGTAACAAATTTACTCTGGAGTTTTTTTTATCGTTAAAACTGAACTTGTTTTTTTTTAAATTTTGATTATTAAACAAGTATTCCAGGTCGTTCTAAAAGAAAGGATATCCCGATTCTTATTATTTCTTTATAAAGAACTATAAACAAAACATAGTAGCTGTCACATCCTATTTAATAGCACTGATTTACAGCTGTTGTTGATTTTATACCAAAAAGTTTAAAAATCACACCGAACGGCCACTATTTTTATTTTTTTTGTACTGTTACATCGATGATCGATCAAATAAGTTTTACAGATCTCGCATTGAACAGCTGTGTTATCTTAATCGCTAAAACACAATCGCAATTTGAACTTAGCAAATCTGCTAATTGCTGTGTCTTTAATTATGATGTGGCAAATTTACCATTAAAGTCACCCGTTACAACAACATCCCGTATTAAAATGATCTTTTCCGCCAAATAATCAAAATCTTCTAAAAATAATCGTAATTGTTCAATGACTTTGTGGTGTTCGTTACTGTTAGGCTGGTAAAGTCAAGAAAAATCCTAAATTGCCAAGTGTAAACTTAAGGCTTAATGTAGTGTTATACGCATTTAAAGTCGGAACACCCTGTATATTACATAACAAATGGGTACGGTTTTTCAAACTGTTTTTCTAATACAACGTCGCCTGTCTATAACCATTCACCCATACCCAAATAAACACTCTAATATGGGATGTTTTAAAACGGTATTTGAAATGCTTTTCAAACAATAACTTAGGTCAGGTCTTGACATCCCGGCTATGTATGAACAAATTGTTTACACAAGAAACAGTTAGAAATTAATAGGCATTTACAAGGGCAAGTTTTTGCAAATTAATTTTCGTAATTAGTCGGTCCATACGGTGAATAACAACGAGATGGGGCCTTTTTTATCGAGAATATTATTAAACTTTGATTATAAACATATCGGAACATGGGAATTAGCCTTACATCATTTTTTTTTAAGTAGTCTATAATAATTAATTCTAATAAGACGTTGTAATAGAGTGAGAGCCCGTGAGCGGCAGATCTTCGTAATTTTATAAAAGCTGAATTTTGTTTATACGGTGTACGGCCTAAACTGATTTAAAATTGGGATTCAGCGGGTCAAAATACATGCCCGTAGTTAGAACACGTCCGGTGTCCAGAAACTGGTTTACACTCTTTTACCTATTAGATGACATTATTGACTGTGCCTGTCATACTGCTTTTAAAATCGCCTTTAAATTTTTAGGCCCAAGTTTTACCGGACTCTGTATTATATACCTGGGTAGCTTTCCAGTGGCGAAAAATTTTGTGCTTCACGCTCCAGTGCTTGAAGCTCTTGAACTGCTCTAAAAAGTTAGTCACTGGAACGCATCCTTAGACAAGGAAAGAGAGATACTTTAAGAAATTTTAAAATTTTGTTGTTTTTAACCTTTCTTGGCTTTATAATAATAATATCTTTTTAATATCTAATTCAATTTTAAATAAATAATTTTAAAAATCCATCCTTAACCATAAAAAACACGTTTGAAGCACAAAAACCAAAAGAGGGGTTGGTGCATGAGGGGCAAGGGGGAAGAAAAACGGAGTAGCTCAGGTGCATAACACTTTCCGTCACTGGAACGCCATAAAGTAGAACGAAATGCTCCTGAGCTACTCGGCAGCGCTCTATTTGCGTCACTGGAAAGCCACTCTGATAGTAACGTAGACGTAGAATATATAGGACGTCCAGAAAATAGTAGTACAAAACTTCGTGATTGCTGACGTTAAAATTTATTAAAATAAATCTTTTACTTTATTTTCATCCTAACTTGCTTTCTTTAGCTGTTAGAGATTCGGACATTTTAAGATGCTTTGATTTTTTTTCTTTAAAAAAGTGATTATTGATCCTTTGCTTTTTGATAGAAAGTATAGTGTGTATTATGTAAATATACATATAAATCATATCACATCGGACAATAAATTAGTATTGTTACCTAATATATAAAAAAAAATAATTAATCTAATAATAATATTATTATTTAATTAGTTCGAACAAGGAGAAAAGAAACGTAGAGAGGAACGTCTCGAACGTCAGAGACAACACATGAAGCAGAAGGAATCAGGAAGAAAATGGCACGCCGAATTTCCTAAGAAAAGAAACATGGATCCATCCGGAGGGTGGTAGAAGGCTTCACAGGACCACAAAAGCCTTGCAAAATGAACTCCAGGATTCGGAGGAAGAAGATTTGGCAGCTTTGAGTAGTGTCGATGTAAGTATTGGTCTTCTTTTAGGATAGAGTAGGTCAAGTTAAGCCTCACAGATAACTACAGAATTAAAAAATTAAAAAATATACAGGGTGTTCGGAAAATGCGTTAGGAAATTTTAAGTGGTCATTCTTCAATGAAAAATAATGTAAGTAAGTCCCTTAGTAGATATGCTATACCAATACGGCGGCAATAAGGGTAGTTTTCCCATAAGAAATACATGGGAGAAATTTAAGGTTCGATCTGCAGTTTTATGACCATCCCAACCCCTAACGCAAAATTAGAATTTTTAATGCCCTAAGTGGTAGATGGGGGTAGTTTTTATAGAAAGGGGAGCACCAGACGTCATCACCTATAAAAGACAAAATGTCGAAATCTCCTTGGTTACCAAGTTACAGGGTTAAAAGTTTAATTTTTATTTTGTTTTTTCGCCATATTGCATTTATTTTTTAACCAATCTAGTTGACATTTGGCACACAAATCAAGCTTTGCAGATTCTAAAATTTAAAGATAAAAGTACTTTTTTAATACCGCCAGAGGGCACTTAACCTGAAGCTTAAAATTTATTTACATCATAACTTCTTTATTTTGACAGATATCGCAAACCCGAGGGCGCCATTTTATAGACAATTAAAAACTTCAAAATAAGGTACTATTCATTAAAGTTGATAAATCCCACCGTTAAGGCACCAATCGACATCAAAGTTTTTATTAATTTCAATCAAATTACCTACATACATACATACAGGGTGTCCAGTAAATTAACCGACAAACTTTACTTGGCGATTATACAAAGGAAAATAAGAAAAACTTTATATAAACATATGTACTAAGCCTCTTAGTTATTGAACTAAGGTGTGTTAAGAGGCTTAGGACATATGTTCATACAAAGTTTTTTTCTTATTTTCCTTTGTATAATCGCCAAGTAAAGTTAGTCTGGTAATTTACTGGACACCCTGTATGTATGTAGGTAATTTGATTGAAATTAATAAACACTTTGGTATCGATTGGTGCCTTAACGGTTGGGTTTATCGCTTTTAATAAAGAGTACCTTATTTTTCAAGTTTTTAACTGTCTATAAAATGGCGCCTTCAGGTTTGCGATATTTGTCAAAATAAAAAGGTATGATGTAAATAAACTTTAAGCTTCAGGTTAAGTGCCCTCTGGCGGTATTAAAAAAGTACTTTTATCTTCAAATTTTAGAATCTGCAAAGCTTGATTTGTGTGCCAAATGTCAACTAGATTGGTTAAAAAATAAATGCAATATGGCAAAAAACCAAAATACAAATTAAACTTTTAACCCCTGTAACTTGGTACCCAAGGAGATTTCGACATTTTGTCAAAGGACTTACTAACATTATTTTTCATTGCAGAATGACCCCTTAAAATTTCCTAACGCATTTTCCGAACACCCTATATATTATAAATTAGTTTTAATGTCCCATGATTATTTAGTAAAAGGTTTGAGATATTTGTTGAGTCGCATCTGTCACAGATGTAGAATTCCAAACGTCGTATGATTACAAATTAAGATGAGGACACTTATGACTTTCATTGCCAAGAAATAAATTATTGTTAACTATGTATTAGGGAATGTTATTGAAAACGTAACATCATCTAACTTCTTTAGGGAAACTTATAGAATATCTGTTTTATTATTATACAATATAGATATTTTTTACAGGTTAATAAGCGATTTGTGACAAGCTATCTTCATGTTCATGGGAAGCTCTTTACCAAAATTGGGTGAGTTAAAAAGAATTTATTTAATACTAACCAAATTTTAGGACCAATTTTTGAAGTATTATTTATCAGGAAATGAAAAAGTGAAGAATTGGTATTTGATATAATTTTTGATTCTAAATAATATTTATAGTTAACATTTTCTTAAAATTTTCTGAAACATTACAAATAAAAAATTTCTATTTTTGCACTCCTAATAAACCTTACTGAATATTTAAAATCAAAAGCAACGAATTTCTTCTAGGGTAGGAGTATACTAGCTTAAGGATAGACTTGACATTGTAAAAGCCGCTCTTAGTAATTGTATAGGTTTTCGAGATCTATACTTATATTCAAGTTACATTTTGCCTGATTAATAACACAGGCCTGCGTTTTTACACCTTATTGAATGTGAATTGATCTTCTGTACTGAACTTGGGTAATTTGGCGTCCCTGATTCCAAATCTGTTTTTAGTTTTTTTCTATCACGTAAGATTTTTAGTCAACAGAGAATCTTCGTAAGTAATAATGCATATATACAGGGTGATTAAAAAATCGATCTCGAAACTTAAGGGGGTGATTCTACTTGACAAAATAAGGGTAGAGCTTCATATAATTTTTTTTTCAAAATTTCATTCGTTTTCGAGTTAGAAGCCGTCAAAGTTCAGTTTTTATTTTGGTTTTTTCGCCGTATTGCATTTACTTTTTAACCAATCCAGTTGATATTTGGCACACAAATCGAGCTTTGCAGATTCTAAAATTTTAAAACAAAAGTACTTTTTTAAATACCGCCAGAGGGCACTTTACCCTTCGTGTAGGACATATGTTTATATGAAGTTTTTTCTTATTTTTTGTTGTATAGTAAAATCAAGAACAAATTTTTTTGCGAAATCAAAAATAGAAAAGTTTTTCATATGGTTTATCATTTCTGGCGGTCACTACGACGATCTTTTAGAAAAAAAACTGTACGTGATAGAGACTAACAAAAAACTAAAATTGTCTAATCACAAATTCTTCGCAGGCCTGTGTAATTCATTAAATTTATTAGTTTTTACGATTTTATTTGCTTAAAACACTAGTTTAGTTAAAAGTGTTTTCTTGTAGTAATTTGCGGCAGGATTACTACATTTAGTAACTAACCAAAACTAACTGGTATAAAGAACCACAGGACTTCCACGCTTAAGCGTTGGAAGATAAAAAACAGTTTTTAACAAAATGTTTACTGTTTAGTTACTTAATTTAATTTTTTTTTTTGATTTTTTGGTTTGACTTGGCACGTACCCAAATAAATAACATCTATTAAAAAATATGGGATTAACACCATATCATGGATTATTGTGTACCCGGTCTTAAATGTCAACATGAAAAATCAGGCAAATTGGCACTGATATTTTTATTGTCTGGCGGATCTCAACTGAAACTTGAACTGTGTATGGCTTTTGCTGCCATCGTCTAATAAACATCTTTTTTTCGGCCTATTAGGCGGTTGTCGTTAATTTTGTCTTCTCTAATTCTGTCACATCTCAAGCACGAGTTGTTGGCACCCTCAAAAGGTTCCTGGTAGAGTAAAGTAAACGGAAGACCCCATATACCTTTATTTCAAGGGATAGAGATTTTTACGATGAATTCGGTGATGTAGGGGTTGCTGGGCTTATTTCCTGCGGTTTTGATGCATTAATTGATTAAAAACTGCATTATATTATAGTTTCACCTGAAAAAACCTGGCTGCCACAGGTTACTGGTACTTATTTGTCAAAGTCAAGAATTTTAAAATTAAGTTTATTAATTTTTGGACTAGTTTTATAATGATGTTTTCATCAGAAGAACGGCTTTAAATTATATCATTATCATTATATATATAATAAAACTAAGTTGATAAAATGTGCGTGCCGATAAAACTTGAAAAGGAGCCCCGATACGGTAAAGGGACTTATATAGTCTGATAGCCCTTTATCCCCCTCGAACAAGAAAGTTCCCGTTTTACCCTAAAGGGCGTATTTTTAAAGATATACGGACTCTTCCAACCCTTCAACTGGGAAATTAAGTGTAGTGGCGCCATCTGTTGTCGAGTATTTGAACTTCATTCAGAACAACGGTTATTTGGGTCTCATATCAACTCCCGAGCGAAGCCGGGAATCATAGCTAATTATATGCTAAAAATGATATGTATCTATTTCTAAACCCAAAAGCAATAAACGTATTTTTACAATTCTTGACTTTGACCAATAAGCACTTGTGACTTGTGGCAGCCATGTTCTTTCAGGTGTAACCATCCTTATAGTATAATGCAGTTCTTAATTAATTGCATCGGAACCGAAGAAAATAAACCCAGCAACCCCTAATTCACCGAATTCCCCCATATCACCGAATTCCTCCTGAAAATCTCTATCCATTGATATAAAAATATGCTGGGTATTCCATTTAAAAAGTACGGTTAGAGCTGTAACTCTTTTGTTTTTGTTCCAGTGTTTCCAGATTATTAAATTATATGGAAAAAAATACACGAAATGCCTATATTCGTTTTTTAAAAAGTACAGGGAAGTTCAAAAATGAGGCCCTGTATACTTTAAAATGATTAACCCTGTACAGCAAAGCCAGGGCCAACAGGATAAAACTCCTACGGGTTCTTCGATACTCGGGAATAAAAGGAATTTAAAAAGCGTATAAACTAGCAAGATCGGGGTTATTTAGAAGGTTCAACAGGTAGACAGTATTCGATAAATCGACGTTTGCTTCTGAAGGGTATATTTGATGTCAATTATCCTCATAGTAATATTAATAATCATTAACTGATCCATTTCGATCCTTGTTTAAAATATTTCAACTAGTCCTGCACCTGTGCCCGTCGATGACTCATCAGATGCACAGCCTCCGACCACGGCAGCCACATTATGCACTAATCTTGTTCTTATTATTGTCTGCCTATGAATGTCCGCTTGAATTATGCCTCTTGTCTAATAAACCTTTTTGTTTTTGTGCCGTTTTCTTTGTGCCCGAGAGCAAGAACAATGCGACCGGCATGCGGGTTCAAAAGGTATTGACAGGTTTATAAATAGCGGCCGCGGATTAATAGGGGAGTCTAGGCGGATGGAGAGATAATCGACGGTATGTGTGTGAACGATTGTCGGTAATGAAAGATCGTTTTGGAACTTTAAAGCTGTTTACCGACGAAATGTAAATTGTTTATTTATAAATAGAAATAAAATTTGGTTAAAGATGTTGGGAGCCACTTTTTTCATGATATATCACTGCTTTACTTTACTTGAGTGGTTTATTTCAGAAACTTGTTAAGTGTACTTTATTAAGTTAGCGGTAAACTACAAAAAACTTTCTATTTTTAAAATTAGTAAGGACTTTGGCCTAAAAACATTGATGGAATAGTATCCCTAATGTGAAATACCGGCATTTCTTTTAAACGGAAACTCACACACGCAATTAGAGGGGTTTCTTGATCATTTAAAGAGGAAGAAAAGAATTAAAAAAAATAATCATTTTGAAAAAGGGCTGTTCGCCTCATAAATTACTTCGCTTACAGAGAGACTTCTTTCTCTCGTTCATCGTCGGCCTGAGGGTGATTTATCGCTTTTTATAGGTACTTCTATGGGTTCTGCTTTGAGGAATTATCCAGTATAGTTCCTCCACTTACGGGAGTTTCCAATAGAGAAACTCGTGGTGCTGCACATATGCATCCCTATACCCCGAACTGCCCACTTTGTTCGTTCTGGATCTGTGTTTTTTTTTAATTATTTTTGTTGATTTCTATATTATACCAAAGTTTTCAAAGAGTTTTTGTTAGTTAAGTTTAACTTTTAATGGTTCCATATTTGGGTTACCTATTCCATATTTAGCTACCCTCATCATTTTTTAGTTTTTTTAAATCTTATTTAACATTGATTAATGTAACTTTAAACTTTACTTGGCGATTCTACAACGGAAAATAAGAAAAAACTTTATATAAACATATGTACTAAGCCTCTTAGTTATTGAACTAAGGTGTGTTAAGAGGCTTAGGACATATGTTCATACAAAGTTTTTTCTTATTTTCCTTTGTATAATCGCCAAGTAAAGTTTGTCGGTTAATTTACTGGACACCCTGTATGTATGTAGGTAATTTGATTGAAATTAATAAACACTATGGTGTCTATTGGTGCCTTAACGGTTGGGTTTATCGACTTTAATAAAGAGGACCTTATTTTTTAAGTTTTTAACTGTCTATAAAATGGCGCCTTCAGGTTTGCGATATTTGTCAAAATAAAAAGGTATGATGTAAATAAACTTTAAGCTTCAGGTTAAGTGCCCTCTGGCGGTATTAAAAAAAAGTACTGTTATCTTCAAATTTTAGAATCTGCAAAGCTTGATTTGTGTGCCAAATGTCAACTAGATTGGTTAAAAAATAAATGCAATATGGAAAAAAAACAAAATAAAATTGAACTTTAAACCCCTGTAACTTGGTAACCAAGGAGATTTCGACATTTTGTCAAAGGACTTACTAACATTATTTTTCAGTGCAGAATGATCCCTTAAAATTTCCTAACGCATTTTCCGAACACCCTGTATATTAAGAATTAGTTTTAATGTCCCATGATTATTTAGTAAAAGGTTTGAGATATTTGTTGAGTCGCATCTATCACAGATGTAGAATTCCAAACGTCGTATGATTACAAATTAAGATGAGGACATTTATGACTTTCATTGCCAAGAAATAAATTATTGTTAACTATGTATTAGGGAATCTTATTTAACATTGATTAATGCAACTTAAAATTTTTACAAAACAAAGGACAAATATATAATTTCTTATAATTATTACAAAAAGCTTTTTTAGGATCACTTAACAATAAATAAATCTTTTTTCCAGACTGGAAAGTTTTCAAGATGCCGCCATGCAGATGTTAAAAGAATTTAGAGCCTTATTGCAGCATTCACCTGTGCCTTTACCGTGCAATCGATTTTTGCAACTATTAGCCCTCAACATGTTTGCCATTGAAAGCACGCAGCTAAAAGGTAAGAATAAGTTCTAAGCTCGCTACATTTACCCAAAAAAGTGTATGGTAGAAATAATATTTACCTGAAGAGGGCTGGAGATACTTTTAGTCGAAACGTTGTACCCGTTAAAACTAAAGAGAGATAAACAATTATTTACAATCGTGTTTTAGGATTTGACAGTAAAAGCTTTGTTTTTTTAACACCTTATTTGTAAAGGGTGGCCCAAGTAAAACGCACGATATTAATTGGAAATAAAACAAATTGGTTTCAGAAAATCTCTTAATATTTTTTATTATGATAAAAGGATGTGTATGAAACAAAATATTGGCCAAATGCTCGCCACGGCTTCGGTGGCATACCTCTATCGGATGTTCCATATTTTCAATGACTCTGAGCCATAATTGATGTTTAATGTCCTTAATGTGCCGAATTAACTCATCCTTTTGGTCTTGAATTGTTTCTGGCATAGTGACGTACATTTTTTCTTTTATTTATTCCCATAAAAAGAAGTTCAAAGGTGTCAAAACCCATGATGATGGTGGCAAATTACCATCGCCACGGCATGAGATTACACGCCTATTGAATTTCTCGAGTAAAACAGTCATCTGCTCATATAAATAAAACAGAAGCAAATGCTTTTACTTAAGTTTTTGAGATAAACACATTTAACTTTATTGCAGCAGAAAAAGCATTTGATTCACTTTATTCATAGGACTGATTGTTTCGTTAGCTGTGTGGAAAGTGCTGTCCTGTTGAAACCACATATCGTCCAGATCCATATTATCAATTTCTATCCACCAGAATTATGGTAACTGCTTTGCTCACCTCATATTCGAAGATGTGCGATAACCGATGACGCCGGAAGCCCATAAACCGCACCTAACAGTTACTTTTTGTGAATGCATCAGGAGTAGTTAACCAGGTACAAGATATCCTCCGATATATGTGACGCGCTGTAGTAACTTCCGAAATCCCCTCTTGGGCTCCACTAGTATTTTATGTGGTGGCCGGTTCTGGATAATGTATGTTCTGCTACAGTTTATTTTTTAGTCTGTCCCAGGCAGCAGTTGGCTTAATTTTATTTAATTCTTGTGTTGATTACTCTCTTGGTTGTTCCGATACATACACTGCAACATGTATACGGTATTCGATAAATGGATGCTAGCTTTGCTGAGCTGAGGGTGGATGTATGTGTATTCTTAAAGATCTCTTTTATGTCAAAATCGTTTTAGGAATTTGGATTATAACTGATCCAATTCGATCCAATACACATTTAAATATTTCAACTGGTTTCATAGTTCAAGTAAAAGCATTTGATTCACTTTATTCATAAGACTGATTGTTTCATTGGCTGTGTGGAAAGTGCTATCCTGTTAAAACCACATATCGTCCAGATCCATATTCTTAATTTCTAGCCACAAAAATCACGGTAACTGCTTAGCTCACCTCATTTTCGAAGATGTGCTATGCCCGATGACGCCGGAAGCCCATAAACCGCACCTAACAGTTACATTTTGTAGATGCATAAAGAATGAGATATTTCGACACATAAAATACATTGAAACTCAATTATGTCTCAGAGACATTGAAAATATGGACCGTCGAATAAAGAGGTATGCCACCGAAGCCGTGGTGAGCATTTGGCCAATATTTTGTTTTACACATAATTGTCATAGTTCCTTCTATCATAATAAAAAATATTAAGAGTTAATTTACAGTTAACATCGTGATCTTTTAAAGACCTTTAAGAAAATACTACATTTAGGTTTTTAATATGTCTATCTGTAACAGTTTCTAAAATATAGCCGTCCGAATATGAAAAATTGTAGATATAACATTTATTATTTATAGGGCACTAAGTTTAGTGTTTAGAGCTTAGAGCTGTAGACGATGGAAAATAATTGTGATTTTTCAGATTCGAAAGCCCATATTTCCAAAACTATTAATGGTGAAGATAATAAAAGGGCATTTTCTCGAATCTTATTGAGGGCCCTTTTTAATAAGTACACAAGGTGTTTCCTTAAAAAAATCTTTTTCTATTAAACTCGAAAGGAGGCTCATATTCCTGAAATTATTAAAACTAGATATATCAAATTTGACATTTTTTTAAAACACTTTTAAAGATATTTCTCATAGTGATATAATATAGAGGTTGTATATTATACACGAACTATCTAGGTGACCATGACCGGATGCAAAATAATATAAGGACCTCAGGTGACAGAAAAATTCAATCACAAAGTTTTAGAGTTTTAGTGACTAGAATGAAATATAGAAAAAGAAACAATTTGGCAAAATGACATGTCAACGTTGTAATTTTCAAATGGAAACCCTGTTTAGATTTGATATGTCTAATACTGTAGGAAATATGGCTAGTCTGTCTAATAGATTTGTTAACACCCGGTATGCATATGTATTTATTTTTACGAATACAGGGTGTCCGGAAATTATGCATCAGGATTTTGGTGGGCGATTCTGCACGAAAAATTAATGCATCCAACTTCTGTACAATTTTTTGCTAAACTCAAAATTAACGGAGATACAGGATGTTGAAAATTTTTTTGCTATTTTCTTTGATAACTCCTTTTTCTAGTGTACTGATTTTCGCCAAATTTTGCATACATATCACTAATGATTCTTTTTATTCGCCCTATTAATTTGACGCAATTAGTCAACGCTAAAGGGCCTAAACTGCCTTTCACTTTAGAATAATGAACTTTTTTGCTTCAAACCTTTTTGTAAATGTGAATATAAAATTAATAGAGAGCATCATAATATCTTTTAAAAAGGACCTCTTGTTGCATGACCTTAATCTGAACGGTTGATTTTTGAAATCAACAAAGCAAGTTTGAAAACAAACGTTGTTAATGGGTAATTTTTTTATTGATATGTATGCAAAATTTAGCGAAAATCAGTACACTAGAAAAAAAGTTATTAAAAAATGTAACAAAAAAAAATAGTTTCTTTAACATCCCGTATCTCCGTTAACTTTTGAGTTTTCGAAAAAATGTATAGAAGTTTATTGCATTAATTTTTCCTGCAGTATCGCCCACAGAAATCCTGGGCAGATTGACATTTAGAGCTTTCACCTTGACATTTAGAGCTGTTACCTTGACATTTAGAGCTGTCACCTGGACATTTGGACATTTAGATGTCACTAATAGGTCATAAAATGCAGACCTTGGTCATATATTATCGTCATCAAAATATACCGAACGGTTCAGAAGTTAGAAGGCGTGCGATTTTATAATTAGCAATGATAAAAGTGTCTGGGAAAAGAAATATGTTTGGTAAACCTATCTAAAGACAAGAAATTGAAAATTAGGTTCCTTAACATGTTTTTAAAACCGTGGATTATTACCTGGTACAGGTATGATGCGAAATAATAAACGCAACCACTACCGCCAGCCAGCGACAGCCGGAGTCTATCCAGAAGGGAAAGAGAACAACATATCAAAAAAATCTGCTGATCTAAAATTATTTTCGAAAACGTTTCTACCTCCTATACTATTAAGGTTTGGTTGGTGGTAAAATCGTGTGAGATAAGCCTGTTTGAATAGATTTTATAAATTATTTATTATTATTGTAAAGGCAAATCTTTAATTTTATAAGCCTATCGGAAGTTAATTTTAAGTATTAAGTAACGGTACACCTCTGTTTAATAGTTAACCTTGGTGAATTGATTATTCGATCTGGTCAATACCTATCCAATAAAACGCTTGGGAAACGCAGACTGTCGAACACAAATTTTCGTATTTTAATAACTCCCCGGGGACTCTTCAGTTGGCAGTTAAACCGCCTAAGTATTAATAACGCCACGCTGACGATTCTGCAAAACCGTAAAACGGTCGTTTTTAGATAGATTCCTGGTTTAACTGCCAATAAATCTTTAAAAAATCATAAACTTATAAAACCGAAATACCAAAATCCACATAAATTAGCTAGAAAACAACCGGTGCCGTCTCTTATTTTAGGAGAAGAGAATTCGAAAGACAGGCGGGCTTCAAAGTGTGGAGCTTTACGACGGAAGTCACAAATCATTAAAAAGGAGCGGGCAGGATTTTTTAGAGGAGGTCGTAAAGTGTCGTTTGGGCGTCAGTTAATGTGTTTAACGGTTCGAAATAAAACACGGATGGTATAGTCAACCACACACCAAACTAATAATAAAGACAAATTATTCAACCATTATATCTATTTGATCTTTTTATCTGATTTTAAACAATTCGACTAGGCTGTATGGGCTCCAATGTATCAAAAATTATTCTCATGGAATTTTTTTGCAGAATTATGTTCAGAATGAAATGCTGATTATGACGATCCATGATGCCTGGTCGAATTTTGGTCAGAATTTTTTAAACGGCGAATGTTTTGATAGTTAAGATAAATTGTTTTTTTGTATCACATAAAGTTTTATTTAATTTTTGACTATTTTTCAACCGAAAACGACTCTGAATGAATATTTATCAAGTTATAACCATTTAAACAATCGAAAATGAGCAATTAGACCCAACTTTAACATTTAAATAATGTATGACAGTATTAAAAATTTGACATAATGGTTTTTTAATAGAATCCTTGAACCTTTTGTAACAATTGTAGATTAGGCGATTTGACAATTGACTTTCCAGATATTTTTTAAATTTCTTAATAAAGTGTATTTTCTTGATTTTTGTTTGCATTCTTGTATAGATATGCAGCCTTATGCTGTAAATACATTGACTTATTTCAAGCTTGAAATTAAAAATCCAAAATGAGATTTGACACATACTTCAATATTTTCTAGACAATCTGTCAAATGTCATTTTAAATTTCTAATTTCAAGCTTGAAACAAGTCAGTGTAGTAACAGCATAAGGCTGATAGTCTCCATATAAACAGCACCCAGATTGGCCTGGTGTGTTTCAAGTTTACCACGACAACTATCCTAAAGTGTCGCGGCTAAGTAGTTGTCGTGATAAACTTGGAACACACCAGGCCAATCTGGGTGCTGTTTATATGGAGACCATCAGTCTTATGCTGTAACTGCATTGACTTGTTTCAAGCTTGAAATTATAAATTTAAAATAGATTTGACAGATACTTTAATATTTTCTAGGCAATCTGTCAAATGTCATTTCAAATTTCGAATTTCAAGCTTGAAACAAGTTAATGTAGTGAGAGCATAAGGCTGATGGTCTCCATATAAACAGCACCCAGATTGGCCTGGTGTGTTCCAAGTTTACCACGACAACTATCCTAAAGTGTCGCGGCTAAGTAGTTGTCGTGATAAACTTAGAACACACCAGGCCAATCTGGTGCTGTTTATGGAGACCATCAGCCTTATGTCTCACTACATTAACTTGTTTCAAGCTTGAAATTCGAAATTTGAAATGACATTTGACAGATTGCCTAGAAAATATTAAAGTATCTGTCAAATCTATTTTAAATTTATAATTTCAAGCTTGAAACAAGTCAATGCAGTTACAGCATAAGACTGATGGTCTCCATATAAACAGCACCCAGATTGGCCTGGTGTGTTCCAAGTTTACCACGACAACTATCCTAAAGTGTCGCGGCTAAGTAGTTGTCGTGATAATCTTGGAACACACCAGGCCAATCTGGGTGCTGTTTATATGGGACCATCAGCCTTATGCTGTAACTGCATTGTCTTGTTTCAAGCTTGAAATTATAAATTTAAAATGAGATTTGACAGATATTTCAATATTTTCTAGGCAATCTGTCAAATGTAATTTTAAATTTATAATTTCAAGCTTAAAACTCAATGTGGTAACAGCATAAGGCTGATGGTTTCCATATAAACAGCACCCAGATTGGCCTGGTGTGTTCCAAGTTACAACGACAAACTATCCTAAGGTGTCACGGCTAAGTAGTTGTCGTGGTAACCTTGGAGTACACCTGGCCGATCTGGGTGTAAATATACAAGAACTGTGAAGGGTCTTTTTAAAAAGCTTATTTCTTATTTTTCAATTTATTGATTTTATGATGCCCATCGACTCCTAACAAACAACCTCCAATATTGCTTTAAACTGAACATATTGAAAATGTATGTAAAAAATTTGCTCAGGTTGTCATGCTCTTAGAATTCTTTCTACTAAACTTGATTTTCCACTACTGAAAACTAGTTATTTAGCATTAATTGAATCAATAATAAGATATGGTATTTGTTTCTGGGGAAACTCTAGTTAAAATCTGTTAAGCTCAGTTTTTATTTTGCAAAAAGAGCTATAAGAACCATTTGCAAAATCAAATCTAGGGAATCTTGCAAACCTTTATTTATGAATTTTTCGAGGATACATTTCCATAAAAGGTATTTCTTTTTTGCTATTATATATTTGTGTGTATATCTGTCTATGTTGTATATGTATATATAATTTATTGTTTTGCTTTGTCTACAAAGATATCTAAATATTTTTCATGACAATAAAGCTTATTATTATTATTATTTATATTACTGTTGCTCTTCAAAACTGCTTAACCCCTATAAAATTTTGATCCAAAATGTACCTTTCGCTACAAAACGGCTTATTTCTAACAAATAATTTTTCACATAAACGATTACAGATAGCACTTTTCAACACTACTTATTTTCCTTATATGGAGTAGTAATATCCTCAATTTTACGTGACAAAAGGACTTATTTCTGAAAAACAAAAAATGATTCATCACAAATTACAATAATAACGGTGTCCTGTGTCTACAGGGTGGCCGCCCTGGTATCCGAGAAACTTCGGTTATAAATTCAACATTGAAAATTAGGAAAAAACTTTATGTAAAACATATGTCCTAAACGTCTTAGTTTTTGAACTACATGATGTTAACATTTTTAAAAAAATATTGTTTTTATAATAACTTTTAAACCAATTTAAATATTTTTAAAAATTTAAGAGGCGCCTCCTATGCACCAAGAGACGTTTTTGGCATACAAGAAAAATATAATTTTTACCAGTGTCGTTCATGGGGGTTAAAGATAAATATTTTTTAAATTTCCCATTTAGTTTAACACAAATTTAATCTCTTGAGTTATTATTATTTAATGCTCGGTTTTCGCGTAAATATATAAAAACCATTTCTCGGCATGGTCAAATCCCATTTAAAGAATAAATAGCAAAGGTAATTTTTTTCCTGTGGAATTTAATATTACGATTGCATTGCAATAAAGCACTAAATTTCAAAATGACAACGTTATGTCACGCTAACTGGTATTTTTATTGTTGTTCATAAATATGAGGCGATAATAATAAAACAACTTTTAAAAATATATTAGCATCTAACTAGCCATCGGGTTAACCGAAAAATCCAAAGTTTTTACCATGTACGTAGATTTGCATGCTCTTCAATAAACTTCAATAGAATTTTCTCTTAAAATAATTAGGGGAGCCAATAATTGACCCCATTACAAATTACATGGGATTTCCTATGTTCCGCCGGGCGATGCATCACCCGGTGTAGCAAAAACGGCCGTTTTGTTTTGTGCCAATAAAATGTCACAACAAATGACAAAGATATTATAATGGGCCAGAATATGGACGGCTTCTATGTATATGGATTTGCTTTAATAAATTATTCGTTCTGAGCACGAATTTGTGGTCGATTTTGGCTATTTCTGATAAGTCAGCTTCAGTCATCAGAAAATATCTAAACACATATTGTTCTTAAATAAACAAAGAAAAAGTTTAAAGTGTTTTTAATTTTAAAATAAATAAAACAATATGGTCTCATATGATTTTTAAAATGTTTGAATTGCTGTCTTAATAAAAATACCGTCCTCCTACGATAGTAACGATAAAAGAGTGAAAAGTATCACAAGTGGTAAAACACATTTTTTATAATCATACCAAACAATTTTCATTGAGGCGCAAGTTTCCCATAGCAACCAAAACGTGTTCACGAAGTTCATTGCTTTGCATTCTCAATCGGTAATCAACGTTTACTTAAGATACCTCTTGGTCCATTCACAAATATGTGCAAGAAAAAATCGTATCCCACTTGTTGCGATTGGGTTATTCTCTAAAAAAATATATTTTTTTAGTAAAGGTAAGAATATGAAGTTTAATACTTGTTTGTCTAAAGAACTAATAGAGGTTATATTCTGCTTGCTTTGGTTTTTAAAAAACTGCTGATAATGGTAGGGGTGCCCAAGAGGGGATTTAAAAAAATAGAGTAAGTTCATATTAAAATTCAAATATGCAAAAAAACAATTTCTAATGTTCTAATACTAGGGAGCCCCAGACGGGGATTTCGGGATTTACTACTGGGCGGCAGATTAATGTACCGGAGGATACCTTGTACCCGGTTAAGTGCCTTTACCAAATATGAGCTCCGTATACAGGGCCAATCGTAAAAAACAAAAATATATCCATCATTAATTTTGACCGCGCCAGATTAGGATAGGGTAAGTTAATTACTTGCCAAACAGTGTATATTCCACTAATCTGACAATTTGAGAGTGACGTAAAGAAAGCGCAGCGCTATAAAGTTGAACGTCATTTTGACATTCTCGAGCGTGGCTCTTTTATTTTAAAGAAATAATTCAAGGACAACAAAAAATATATAATCTGATGCGATCCGAACGATTTCCAGTATTTTTCTGACATTTAAAAATCTATAGCCGCTTCCCTACCGATAAAAAGGTATACATTATATAAGGTATGTGCGAAAAAATAACAAACATCTTTTTTAACAAAATGAGTATTGTATTTAAACTACCAAGTAATGTCAAAATAAAACATAATACAAAACTCCTTAACAGGTGACGGCAGATAAATAGAGTTTTTTTAATAAAATACATTTTACCGCCCTGAAACGTTATGAATTTTTTCGAAGTCATTGCGTAAGTCTCTCTTTAAATTTGATAAGTAAGAACGATAGGGATAGTCTATTTCCACCACCTCCATTAATTTTAAAAAGTGCAAAAATATTCAGAAAGTTTATTTTTAAAATAGCAATGTTTTTGTAAAATTTTATCATTTTAGCGTTATTAGTTTTTGAGATAAAAATTAACGTTTTTTTTTCGCTATTTTTATAACGCGATATCTCCCTAATGGTTGACATTCGATTGTAGGTTTAAAGAGCAAACCACCCTTTATGTTCAAATAAGGAATCATCTAAAATTTTTCGCTTTTGTTTAGAAACACCCTGTATATGAAATTAAACAAATTTTGGGACTGCAAAAATAGTGTTGAGAGGTATCAGTAACCAGAAGATTATTTAAAATAAAAGTACATGTAAATTGGTAGACTACAATTCAGGAAAGAAAAAGCCACGCCGCGCCGTCAGCAGTTCTGTCTCACTTTCAAATTATTCCCCTTTTGTTGCTCGCACACTATTTAAAGGATGGGAGAAAGAAATACTTGATTGCCGTCATTACTTCTATGACGCCTTTAGCTTTTTTAGCTGAATTCTACTTTACAGTATTACTTTCTTTTAGGGCTAATGTGTTAGTTTTGATTATTAATTTTTTGATTTTTTCGTCAAACAATTTTTTTATAACAAAAGGGGTAGAAAAATATGTTTTAAGTCAGATTTATCCCAAGGGTTTTTATCAAGATTGTTTTTAGGCAAGAAAAGTTTTGAAAAACAACTTGGGATTTTAAAGAAAATAATAATTTTTATTTCTACTTCAACTTTAAATATTGCTACTTACATATATGGTGTTATTAAAATAACAGAAAAAACATACTTGACTTTTTTTAAAGAATGACCCACACATTGTATTTAACCGAAATACGTAAGCAAACACAATATCGTGCATAATTTAGTGAGTAAACAGATCAAAAGAAAAGCAAAATGCTCGGTAAACACAAGAACTTACAACAAAGTTTTAACAGGTTTACTGCAGGGTATTGCAACTTTGTGCAGCAGAAAAGAACCTTTTAACGCAGGAGAAATTTTCAAAATTATTTTTTCTCATCCCTTTACATAAAAAATTAACGATTAGTGACTTAAAATCTTATTATTATTATTAAAACCTATTATCCCCAAATTATAAGCTTATTCTAATGATCCTATTAAATCCTATAAAAATTTGGCAGAGATATGATTTTTTTTTTTATTTTATGACGTTTTGTAAATATTCTGTGATTTTTAATTTTATCTGTACTAATAATATAAGAGGTAAAGTTTGTGTAACTTTAGAGACATTTTGCACCCCTTATTTTGGCAAATTCCGTTGTGGTTAACGTTATTCTGAGATTGCGCAGTAACGCAAACACGATCCGTTATCGTTATTAACCATACCGGACTCCTTTAATTACGGATGAATACCGAAGAGCTTATCGTTATCGTTATCGTTATTGTTAATGCCGTATTAATTAAAATATCATTTATACCTAGGCTCTAATTAGCGAAAAATCTATTGCAGTAATAAAAATCAAATAGTGTTAAGAAATTAAAACGGACTTGCACTTTTACGGATATTCTAAATCAGTAATTAATTTATATGTTACAATCTGGCACACTTGCTTTTTATTCTACTACCAAACCTAACCTTACTTTTTGTGTTTTGCTTATACTGTATTGTTTGCATCTCACTTTAAAAACGAAATCAACAGAAGTGTTTGCATATATTTAAATATGAATTTATATCTTATGAAGAATATATCCTGATTTTTCGTTAACTTTAAAATGGGTGGTTATGGTTATGTGTCGAAAGCACAGACGCAAAATAAATTTCTTAAAAAGAGGCTGCAAAATCTCTGTCTAAAACTGCTGCCGTAATCGTTATGTTTAATAACGATAACCATAAGGAGGCCAAAAAACGTCTGTTATTTTAAGAGGTGCAAAATGTCTCTTTTGTTTGTAAGGGCGAGTCTTTAGAAATACAGAACCGATCATAAAAATGCTTTCACAATGAAAATAACATACAGAAAATACACTGTTCGGGAGTGCTTTGAGCTATACAGTGTGGACCAAATTAAACTTGCCCACTTTTTAACTAATAATAACTTTTTATCTGTTGCGCCCATCTTTTTCATTTTTAAGAGGCTAATAGGTAGATTGATGTTTTTAGTTTCCAAATTTTGGTCAATTAGATTTAAACAGGACTGGACTTACGGGACTTTTTCCAAAATAATGCACTAAACTTCGTTGCAAAAATTTTAATTTTATCTACAATCAGGCTAATACGTTTATTTTTAATTAATTTACTGTTATGTTTGGTATTAGCTTAATTTTAGCTTAATCAGATTTCTTTGCAACGAGGTTAAATACAGTATCTTGGAAAAAAGTCCCGTAAGTCCAGTCCTGTCTAAATCTATTTGACCAAAATTGGCAAACCTGGAAAACATATCTACCTATTAGCTCTTTAAAAAAAAAACAAGATAGACGCAACAGATAAAAAGTTATTATTAGTTTAAAAGTGTGCAAGTTTAATTTGGTCCACTCTGTATTTTATTATGATTAAAAAATAGTTCAGAGAAAAATATAATTAACGCCCAACGAAGTGGGCACGGCTCGGTTAGTCGTATACAGGGTGTTCATTTAAAAACTTTCCACTCAAGTTATCTTCGAAACGAGACAGATTTGAGAAAATCGCCGAAACACGTCAAGATATTTATTGAGGGGGAACGTTTTTACAAAAAATGGACGGCGCCCCTTTAACCCTTAACCACCAGGGCCACCACCCCAAAATTCTTAAATGAGAAGGCGGGTCGAGTGATACATCATTTTAAAGCTCCTGACGAGTACTTTATAACCCTAGAATATGAAGTCAATATCTTCACCTATTACAAAATGGCGGTACTTTAAAAATTACCTAAATACCTGATTTGGATGGCCATATTTCCGAAACTAATAAAGTTAGATGTACCTAATGTGGTGTTTTTCTTAAAGCTCTTTTAAAGGTCTTTTTAATGGTGATACTGGTAGTAATATACAGGGTAGAAGAAAAGTACATATTTTTTTATTTAAGAACCCTGTATATTATTTTACCATTAAAAGATCTTTAAATGAGCTTTAAGAAAATACCACATTAAGTACATCTAACTTTATTAGTTTCGGAAATATGACCATCTAAATCAGGTATTTGGGTAATTTTAAAGTACCGCCCTTTGTAATAGGTGAAGATATTGACTTCATATTCTAGGGTTATAAAGTACTCGTCAGGAGCTTTAAAATGATGTATCACTCGTCCCGCCTTCTCATTTAAGAATTTTGGGGTGGTGGCCCTGGTGGTTAAGGAGTTAAAGGGGCGCCGTCCAATTTTTGTAAAAACGTTTCCCCTCAATAAATTTCCTGACGTGTTTCGGCGATTTTCTCAAATCAGTCTCGTTTCTAAGATAACTTGAGTGGAAAGTTTTCAAATGAACACCCTGTATAATATCATAGGAGAGAATTTTTTTTCCGTCAAAATATTTCGATTTGTATGAAAGAAGAAGAGGATAGAAAACCACGAGAGGTAATACGCAGCAAAAATTTGAAAAAACAAAAGGAGTATTTTTATATATTCAACAAAATAATTTCACGAGAGTTACAAGTTAGTTTTCAACCTTTAATTTGCATTTAAATCAAGAATAGTTTTTACCATTTTTACTTTAACCTAATAGTAGGGGAGCCCACGATGCTAAATGGGGATTTACTCGAGCGTCATAGAGACCTATTGGGTTGCAAAGCAATTTTATTAAGTCCTTTGACAAAATGTCGAAATCTCCTTAGGTTACCAAGTTATAGGGGTTAAAAGTACAATTTTATTTTTGTTTTTCGCCATATTGCATTTATTTTATTAACCAAACCAGTTGACATTTGGCACACAAATCAAGCTTTGCAGATTCTAAAATTTAAAGATAAAAGTACTTTTTTAATACTGCCAGAGGGCACTTTACCTGAAACTTAAAATTTATTTACATCATAACTTTTTATTTTGACAGATATCGCAAAGCTTGGGGTGCCATTTTATACACAATCAAGAACTTAAAAAATAAGGTACTCTTTATTAAAGTCGATAAACCCAACCGTTTAGGCACCAATCGACATCAAAGTTTTCACCAATTTCAATCAAATTACCTACATACATGCAGGGTGTTCAGTAACTTAACCGACAAACTTTACGGGGCGATTCTACAATGGAAAATAAGGAAAAAACTTCATATAAACATATATCCAAAACGTCTTAGTTTTTGTACTACGGGTTGTTAAAAATTTAAAAAAAACAAGATTTTTTTTTTAAGAGTACCGT
Source organism: Listronotus bonariensis (assembly GCA_014170235.1). Taxonomy (NCBI): domain Eukaryota; kingdom Metazoa; phylum Arthropoda; class Insecta; order Coleoptera; family Curculionidae; genus Listronotus; species Listronotus bonariensis. The sequence continues at coordinate 25,152 of JACEGR010006496.1, read as the reverse complement.
ATTTTTAAGTTCTTTATTGTCCATAAAATGGCGCCATCAGCTTTGCGATATGTGTCAAAATAAAAAAGTTATGATGTAAATAAATTTTAAGTTTCAGGTAAAGTGCCCTCTGGCGGTATTTAAAAAAGTACGTTTGTCTTCAAACTTTAGAATCTGCAAAGCTGGATTTGTGTGCCAAATATCAAGTAAATTGTTTCAAAAATAAATGCAATATGGCGAAAAACAAATATAAAAATTAAACTTTTAACCCCTGTAACTTGGTAACCAAGGAGATTTCTGACATTTTGTCAAAGGACTTACTAACATTATTTTTCATTGCAAAATGACCCCTTAAAATTTCCTAACGCATTTTCCGAACACCCTGTATATGTATACCTTTTCATCGGTGGGGAAAGCGGCTATTGCTTTTAAAATATGTAAAAAACTAACTTTATTTCGGCTTTTGAAAATTGTTACGATCGTATCGGATTATATATTTTTGTTATCCTTATATTTTTTTCAAGATAAAAAAATAATAACTTCTGCTTGTGAATGTCAAAATGACGTTTTTTTTAAATTTTAACTTTGTAGCCCTGCGCTCTCTATACCCCACTCTAAAATTGCCAGATTAGTGGAATATACACTGTTTAGCATGTAATTAACTTACCCTATCCTAATCTGAAGCGCTCGAAAATTTCTGGATATATTTTGTTCACGATCGGCCCTGTATACGGGGCTCATATTTGGTGAAGGTACTTAACCGGGTACAAGGTATCCTCCGATATATTAGTCTGCCGCGCTGTAGTAAATTTCAAAATCCCCTCTTGGGCCCCCTAATATTAACTACATTGAAAATAGTTTTCTTTTGCATAATATTTGAGTTTTAATATGAACGTACTCAATTTTTAATAAATTTGACACCGATGCAATGTCTTTTAAAAAGGTGCTCTTTGTTACTCCTAAATTCTAACCGTTTAGACGTAAAACATCCTTAAAAATGAAGTCGTAAATTTATTTTCCTATTTGATTATCCTTAGCTAAAATAAAAAATACAGGATGTCTCAAAAGTGTGACGTATCAAAGTTATATTATTTTAAATGGAACACCCTATATTTTATGACGGTTTTAGATTCTACATGAAAAATATCTCAAGTTTGTTTATAGTACTAAGTGTCTAATTTTATTCGTTTTTGTGATATTCGATTTTTTTTCAAATTGCAGGGATGCAATTAAATGAATTTCATTTTAACAATATAAACTCCTTAAACTTTAATTTTTTTACAAGATTAGGAAAAGTCTGCCTTATCAGACGTAGGTCATATCGAGATCATAGATTATACAGGATGATCAAAAATAATTTCAATTTTTCAGAAAATCGAATTGCAATATCTTTCTTATTTTAAATGGAACACCCTGTATTTTTTTACACCACATGATGACAAACCAAATGCTCTTTCAAATGGTATATAGGTTGCCTATACCTATCTTTTATACTTTTTAAGTAAATTCCGTTTTAACATATTTTTATTCCAAATGTCTATTTAAATGTAAGTAGGCTGTGATATAGCTATGCCTATTTACTAAGCCGTTATTGCAAAATGTAAATTTGTTGGAAAAAAGCACAAAATTAGAAGATTTTGTATTATCTGCCACTATTTTTAAAATTCACAGAAAAAAATGTCATTAGTTGCTTATAATGCTACTTCCAATAACACTTATTTCAGCTGAATGTGGTAATGATAAAACTTGTGTTTTTAAACAATCCTTATAACGCCTCCGGTCAGTTATGACGACATTCTGTGACCTATAACACATTTCTTCCATTGTCCATAATCACTGTGTCAAATTTTTTAAAGCAACAATTAAGGTTATCAGATGGTTTCTCCTGGAATATTTTTCAGGATTAACTCTAGACTAAAGTAAACCATTTTTTTCACATCCTACCAGTATTTTATCATCTTGTTGTTGTAGAAGAAGGGTTTTTATTTAAAATCATTGAAATTTCTTTTAAACTGACTAAAACACCAGTAATCAATAAATGGTCGTTGTTATTTTCTTAAGAAAAATATTAATGGCTGCTATGTCACAGCCAACTTTAATTTAAATAAACATTTGGACTAAAAATTTGCCAAAACAGTTTTTACTAAAAAGCACAATAGATAAGTATAGACAACCTATACACCATTTGAAAGAGTATTTTATTTGTCACGGTGTGACGTAAAAAAATATAGGGTGTTCCATTTAAAATAAGAGAGATATGGCTACCTATTTGATTTTCTGAAAAATTGAAATTATTTTTTTGATCACCCTGTACAATATTTGATCTTGATTTGACCTAAGTATGATATGGCAGACTTTTTCTAATCTTGTTACACATTTTAAAGTTTAAAGTGTTAAAAGTGTTAAAGTAAAATCAACTTAATTTTACTTATGCATTTTTCAAAAAATCAAATATAACAAAAACGAATAAAATTAGACACTTAGTACTATTAAGAAACTTGAGGTATTTTTTAAAGTAGAATCTAAAACCGTCATAAAATATAGGGTGTTCCATTTAAAAAATATAACTTTGATACGTCACACTTTTTTGAGACACCCTGTATAGACTAAAATAATTTTATACTGTGGTCTTATCCGACCTGTATATGTTCCAGTATTTACTTTTTTAAAAACCCCATGGTTATCCAGATACAGACCGTGTCGAATATGGTGGGCCACCCTGTATTTTCAAACTGTAAAATAATAAAAAGCCAAATATACCGCTCAGGTAATTACCATCAACATTACCATCTCTTCGAATTTTGCTTTTATTTTCTATGTAATTTACATTTATTTTATCGAAATTAACAATTCTACATGTTCGGGCGTTCGGCTTTGTTCTCAACAATATTGTTTGGCCCACTTACCCACATAGGCCAATAGACAATCAAACAAACGGGATTTTTTTTCGGGAAAACTAATTAAATTGACCCTGGTTAGTTGATTCCCGCGAAGAAGAACTAGGTTGGGCATCACCGAAGGAATTTCCCTAGGGGCAGTCGCCAACGGTATATCATGAGTACTTCTTTTGTGGTCGTCGAGATATGAATATTAGAGGAAACATTTTTGGATGTAATAAAAGTATAAAGTTATGATTTTAGTAATTTTTTAAATAATAGCTTTGTTCGCGGGTCTAGTAATGAACCGATTCTAAACCAGAACCGAACTGGTTTAGAACTGTTTTAAAGCGCATGTCTAGTTATTTATTAGTTCGGAATTTTTATTTACGGCGAACGATTTTCTATACACTTAAGTATGTATTCTAACCTAGCCTTTTGGTTAGGACTTTTTATGGTTAAATTGGATACTATACAAAAAAAAATTAAACAAAAAGGTAAATTTTTATACTTTCGAATGCCACTCGAGGTCTCTCGGCGGAAGACGAGGGATTCCCTGCCTCCTCTCTTTTTAACATAAGTACCTATGTGTATTTAACTAAAGATAAAATTCAAACAACAAGAAATGGTAAAAATCTTGTAATATTGTCTATATTTTTTAATTAAATCTGTATTTATTTTATTGCATACATACATTCATACGGAATACAATTAAAAATCCTTTGTTTATATACGCTCAGAATCACGAAAATATATAAAAAAATATTCAACAGGTATATTAACCCGCATAAAAAGTGGCAAAAACAAATAAACTGTAATACAACGGTTTATTTCTGTACCACAAAAACAGAAAACAGCTGACCATGTCGACAATACGCATGAAATTCCGAACTGAACTTTTAGTTCCAACAAAAATCCCAGGACTGCTAATCAGGTTACAAACCGGTAACGAACTAATTCCATTGTAACCCGCGAACACAGAACTGTTACTAAAAATTCAGGATTTTACTAACCGCGAACGCTGCTTTTTTCACTGCGCATGCGAATAATCCCAGAACCGGTTCAGAATCGAACCCGCGAACAAAGCTAATATGGAGAATCAGGGAAAAGAAAGATTAGTGTCCATTATGTCCATTTAGATTTTTTATTTGTACTTTGATTTTTGCGTCAAAGCTCCTTAAGTATCGAAGTAAAAAGTGTATTTGCACATATATCTTTAAAGAATTAAATTGCCCACAAAAAACGTTTTATTGAAAATTTTCGCCAGACGAACTGTTTTCGAATAATCGAGCTTTAAACCGTGATATATTTTTAGATTTACTTTTTTATTTTGATATTTTGTAACTAACGAACAAATAAATATATAGAAGGAAACAACATAGATTCTTAAAGGGAATTTATTGCTCTGCAAAAAGGCCTGTTAATGTTTTTAAATAAAATCGTTCTTTTAAAAGTTGTTTACAATTTAAGTTAAAGAAAAAAATTAATTACTGTTTTCTTCATTGTTGAACTATGGAACAAATTGATATATCACATCATCGAAAATAATAATTGTAATAATATTATCGCTTAAAATATCTAAATTTTATAATATATCTAAACATGTTCTAGGTTAATGGCAATTTGTTATACGAGAACGTAGATTTACTGTCATTATTACTATAAATTTTAAATAATTTCTATTAAATTTATTTGCAAACTGTCAAATTTTGAAAACTAGTGACACATGAACTAAAAGAAATAATGACAAAAGCAAAGGTAACTTGACCGTTTGGTTCAGTTGATGTCGCGTTTACTGTTACATTGCATAAATTAATATTATATAAGTTTATTGTAGTAGACATGGAAACAAAACACTAATTCAGAGTGTGAAAAAATCTTTGAAGTGTTAAAAAAGTTACTTTTTTAACACTTTATTTAGTGTACTTGAATGGAGTACTTTATCTTCATGTTAACGTATAAAAAAACCATTATGACAACCACTAAATACAACTACAGCACAAATTGTAGACTAATTCTTCTTGTATTTTTTATTGCATTTATTCAATAAATAATAAAAATATTAAAAAACACGATATTAACTGTCACAAGAACAAAAAAACTTGACTATCAATTGTCATGAACTTTTATACTAGAAAATGAATATTTTGATTGAAATTGATGAAATCTTTGATGTATATTGGTGCCTAAACGGTGAGGTTTATCGACTTTAATAAGGAGTACCTTATTTTTAAGTTTTTGATTGTCTATAAAATGGCGGCCCCAGCTTAGCGATAACTGTCAAAATAAAAAGTTATAATGTAAATAAATTTTAAATTTTAGGTAAAGTGCCCTCTGGCGGTATTTAAAAAAAAGTACTTTTGCCTTAAAATTTTAGAATCTGCAAAGCTCGATTTGTGTGCCAAATATCAACTGGATTGGTTAAAAAATAAGTGCAATATGGCGAAAAAACAAAATAAAAATTGAACTTTGACGGCTTGTAACTCGAAAACGAATGATATTTTGAAAAAAAATTATATGAAGCTTTACCCTTATTTTGTCAAGTAGAATCACCCCCTTAAGTTTTGTGATAAATTTTTGAATCACCCTGTATATTCTGTTTACTCAAATAATAAAAAATACAAACAACTTTTTCTGTGGGATTTTCTACTGTTTTTGCTGAGGACAAATCCTTACTAAGCTCCAGCATAATCTGCCATCATGTGGCTGTTCCATCGACCTTGGTATCTTTCCTCCATTATCCTAATGTCCTGGTGGAACCGTTTTCCTTTTCTTCACTGTAATCACCCAGGTTATCCGGGAATCTGTTCAAATACCTGTGTAAAAATGCAATTTAATACTGGTATTACCTCCTAATCTGTTAAAATTTAGAAGCATTTTAGCAACTAGCTCTGGAAAGTCTGGTACTCTGTGATTTTCCAGAAAATGTTTAACTACTAAAACAAAGCTTAGCCCTGCTTCAGGTTTAATTTGTGTCATATGGTTAAGGAATTCAGTGTCGTTTGTAAGAGTACGAATTTGCGGTCCATTGAAGATGCTTGCTTTTAATTTTTCCATACTCGGAGCTTTAAATTTTGACACACATATTAAAAACAGTCACCAGTGTTTTAAGGGCTTTGATAAATTGTTTCATTATCTCAAGCTTAATGTGAAGTGGTGGAAAAAGGATAATTTCTCTGGATATCAGTGGCTTAAAAATCACATTTGCTTTTTCTACCTCCATAGTTTCTCTCAAAGGCGACACCTTTCTGATTCAATGTTCATTTTTGCGCGACTATCCCTTAGACATTTAAAACAGGGGTATTTGGTATATCCTTCCTGCTGGCACGAACTGATCGAGGTCTAACAGAAATATGTAAACTGATAACATATTTGTTTTTTTTTGTATCGTTTATCTTAAGAACCAGAGTCAATACAAACATTGTTAATGCATATTTTGCATAACTAATACAAGGGTTTATAAAAACCATTAACAAAATTAATGCCGCAGATTTTTTGTTCCGCGGTATAATATAATCAAAGTAAATTAATTATGTATTCTAGTTAAAATAATATATACAGAACCGCACTACTGTTTGCCTGTCAATATTCGGTTGCTATACCAATTACTTGGTTGTCACTCACACTCACCGGTCTAATTTTAAGTTATTAACTGTACTGTAGTTTAATTACGTAATATTAAACAAATGCCAAATACGTCAATCAAGGTGGTTTCGAATTTTGGTAAACAATGTGCTGTTATTGCTGCTCATAATCCTTCTGGTAATATGCTTCTTGCAAGAATTGTTTTCCTCCTAAAATGTTTGTTATTGTATTTAACGACAAAAAATCAATGAAAGACAGGCGTTTAATACCAACCAAGAACGCTTTAAAAAACTTTTGAGCTTGCTGTTATATTAACTCGACTTCCTTGATATTTTTGTGACAGGGGCATTTTTCGGAAAGGTTAACCTATTTTCAAGAAATGATCTAAATTTCTTTCATCTAATGAAATACCTTTATCTCTTAGATATCTCCTAGATTAGAACCTCTTCGGATGAATATTATATCCCACAACTCAGTATTTTTAATTCCATCTAAAGAAAACTTATTTGCTTTATTATGACTTTACTCTCAAAAGAAACCTTTCTTCTCTTATTTACGAATGTCGTATGAAATCTCAAAAACGCCAATGTGCTATGTGCGGTCATTTTTTGAGGTGCTATATTGCTCTTTTCTTAGTAAACCTTTTAAATCACTACTAAAAATTTTCTAATTAAACGGGTTTACCTGTTCGTTATTATTTGTTTGGATCAATCTAGTAATTGAAATGTGACCCCCTTTCTGACGTCCTTCGATCAGAAATTTGGTAGACAAATCTTGATAACAATACAATATATTATATTTTTTATGATTTTAAATCTAAGATGGCCGACGATACAAAATGGCGGATTACATATTACTTCACTACAACCTCAACATGGGTATCAAATAAAAGGGCTTGATTGGTAGAATACAGCTCACTATGAAAAAATTAAAATCCAAGATGGCCGCCGTCACAAAATGACGAATTACATATTTTTTCCATAACTACCTCAATATGGGTATCAAGTAAAAAGGCTTGATTGTTAGAATAGAGCTTACTACGAAAAAATTAAAATAAATGATGGCCGCCGTCACAAAATGGCGAATTACATATTTTCCACAACTACCTTAACATAAAATCGTCGGTTAGTTTTGGTTAGTTATAGTGAGGCATTAAATAAACTCAATAGAATGAAAAGTATCAACTAACAACAAAACTAAAAAGTTAAAAATAAATTATGTATTTTTTTATTTTACGGTTTTATCGTACTAAAAGCTAAACAAAACCGGGGGTATTGATTAGACAAATAATAAAATCGTTGGGCACATGAAGTTTCTATCATATTGTGAACACCCTGTATAGGGGGTATATGGGTTTTAATAATTTTATTATTTATTTATTTCGGCATTAAAGAAATCACATCCAAAAAATTAAAACAAATAATCGAAAATATAGTGCAAGGTTTTTTGTCACTAATCAATAACAGAGTCTAGGTCATATTATTTTATTCAGGGTCAACAACGTGCTAAGTCACCAAAATACTAAGTTCAACTTGGTATTTATACAGAAATTGTCCTAATAATGGAGAGAAAAAACTTTTAAATATTAGATAATAAGTAGGTAGTAAAAGTGAAGTCAAGTATAAAGTCAAAGTTTTAGTTAAGCTCCCGTACGGGCTACCCCTAGTGGGGTAGCCTTATAGTGAAAGAAAAAGATAGTTTTATTGTCCACCGGTCTTATGGTCCAAGAATACCATACCATATGGTACATTTGCCCCAGTGACGTAAAGTGGCCCTAGGAATATTTCAAAATTATACGTCACAATACTATTTACTCTGGATATGATGCGATTAACGATTTTATTATTTGTCTGATCAGTACCCCAGCTTGATGAGAAGATTGGTGGGATCTGTTACCTAGGAATTACCGAATTATATTTTAGCTTTTAGTACAATAAAATCGTTTAACATTTTTTTATTTTATGCTTTATTTGTTTTTGCGAGATTAAATTTAAACAAAATATTATTTGGCTTTTCTCCAGAATAAAATTAAAAAGTTTATTTAACATTTTAAGAAAATTAAAACTTTTATATATTATGAAGAACTATTCTGCTCTTACACAATATAATAAAAGTTATGATTACTTTAAAAGAAATAAAATAATGGAATATTTAATATTAAGTTACTTACAATACAAAGGTTTCAATCTAAACAATATGGATTAAAATAATTTCAACCGACTGCTAATGAACCTTTGTTTATAAATTGAAACCTTTGTGTTGTAAGTAACTTAATATTAAATATTCCATTATTTTATTTCTTTTAAAGTAATCATAACTTTTATTATATTGTGTAAGAGCAGAATAGTTCTACATAATGTATAAAAGTTTTAATTTTCTTAAAATGTTAAATAAACTTTTAATTTTATTCTGGAAAAAGGCAAATAATATTTTGTTTGTATTTTTTTACATATTTTATTACAAAAAGAATATATTAATAATCGATAACCTATAGCTGGACTGAAACTTAACGTGTTTATTTGATGCTGAAAAAACATATGAACTCGAGTTGCAATATGTATTTTTAGCATCGGGCTCGATTCCGAACCCGTTTTTTCGGTCACGCCATTATTTAGGACCGCTTTTTTCCGATCTGATAGCGCTAAGTGATTTTTAAATTTTAATTAAATTTTTGAATACGTGAAGAGACGTTTTGTTTAAACCGTATCTTTTACTTTTTATTGCAATAACAATGTACCGTTCGCTGTGTTTGTATTATGCTAATTTATTTAAATATTAAAAGTAATTAAGAATTGACGCATATTAAATATACACGTTGTGCCATTTTAAAACTTTTAATGCGGAATTTTTCGTGAAAAGAAGAAGGTTTAATGAAAAACGGTATACTGCTTGAGTAAGCAGTTTTGGTACATCGGCAAGTAATAGAATATCAAAACAAGCAGTATTAGTCACGCATGTTTACATGCCGGGATTTAGTTAGATTGTCTCTTTTCCTCACATTGCCTATGTGTTATGTTATTTAGCTCAACCTGTATAAAAGACAAATGAAGTGGTGAAGAATTTGTGCATTTCAATATGAGTAATAAGATCCTAAAACACATTGAAAATACATATATCCCCGTTTGAAAAGACAAACTTATGTAATAACTTGTGTTGAATTCAAAAATTTTTTACCGGTGGGGAAAATAATGTTGCGGTGGGGGAAGTATAAAATTAGTCTTTTTACAGATAAACGCGTGTTCCCTACACTTATCGCATATACAAATTTGATATTAACAATCGAGTAAACAATCTCTCTTGGGCCACCCCTGAATTCAACATAGGTAATAACTAGTGTCCGACCGAACTTCGGTTTTAGCCAATTTCTGCCAAAAAATCAAGTTTTGGATTCGGCCAAAATCGGCCGAAACTTTTGCCGAAACTGATTTCGGAAATGGTCGGGCGCTTTCGCCTAACTTCGTTTCTCGCGGCAACGCTCTAACGAGCCCAGGGGGCCATGTTTAGTAAGTAACGTGTACCGCGCAATCCCAATGAATACCGAAAAGATTTTTTTAATTGACCGGAAAATTGAATTTTCCACTCAATTTTTTAAGCGGAAAATGCTATTTTACAGGACTAATTTACTTTCCGGTCCCTAGTTTACTTTCCGGTCTCTCATTTACTTTCCGGTCCCTGATATCAAAAAATCCGGTTAGCCATGACAAAAATTGTCAGAGTTCAATTGTTACTATTTGACAGTTCAAGATATTGTAAAGTAAAGAAAGCATCATTTTGCCAAAATGGAGTCAGACATGGAAAATCCAGATGAAATAATTGAAGCAGCCTTGCCTTATTATCGTTTAAATATAACACTAAAAATTTACACAGTTTTTTTCCGGTCAATTAAAAAAAAATTATGTACGATACTCGACCGGAAATAATTTTTACGGGTCTCCTCAAAACTACAGGACTCGCCTACGGCTCGCCCTGTAAATGTTTTTCGTCGACCCGTAAAATACCATTTTCCGGTCTAGTAACGTAAATAGTTCGTCTTTTTTGGTCTACGAACCTGGAATTTTTTTCAACTTAACCACTATATGAATTAAAAGGTTTTTATTTATCTTAAAGAGTTTTAAAATCACCAAAATCGGCTATGGTTTTTATTTTATATTGTTTTTTTTATGATATTTTACGTTAATTTGAAAAACCAAGAAAAAAGTCTTTTGTTGCATTTGAGATAATCAGAAGCTTAATTAAAGATATCGAGAAAACTGGCAATGTCTAATGTGCCTTTTACAGTTTAATATGCCTACAAAAACCCCACAACGTTTCGGATCGAAATTTAAGAAAAATGATCAAAAGCTTTAGTTAGCACAGTGCAACAAAAATGTTTATTTTTTATTTTCATTTTTGTTATTAAAAGTGTTTTTTTTTATTTATTTAGGGGAAAGACATTCAAAAAAGAAAAATAAAATAAAAAGTTTTTGAAAATTTTCATATTTTTAAAAAATTTTAAGGACGCTAAAAAATTTTTTTAGAAATTTTTTCTCTCATATATTTAAGGACTTTTATTGATAAAAATGCATAAAAGCACTTAAAACTATTTGTTTAAATTTTGTTGAAGATTATAATCATTAAAAGTACAAATCGTTATTCTTTAGTTCATTTTCAAAAATTGGATAGAATAAACCAAAAAAAAACGGCTTTTGAATTGAATTAAAACTTTGTAGGGTGTTTGTAGGCGTGTTAAACTGTAAAAGACCCACTTAACATTGCTGGTTTTCTCGATATTTTCAATTTAGCGCCTAATTATCTCGAAAGCCACAAAAACATTTTTTTTCTTGTACAATCAGCGGTTGCTGAGATATCGATGGTTAAAGACAAAACATATAATTTTTAGTTCAAAGTTCAATATCTCAGCAAGAAGTGGTCGTATCGAACTTTAAAAAGAATGAAAATTAAAGCAAAATGGACAAGTTCTATATATATATAATATATATATATATATATGTTTTTCAAGTTCTTAGACTAGTGTTGGAACCTTTCAAATGATCTTCTGAATGATATTCGAACATCGAGATATTCGAAATGTTTCGAATATTTCTTCCGAATATTCGTATTTCGTCGTGAAATATTTCATGAACGATCAGTCATGAATTTATATTCGTAAACACCGAACACAAATACGAAAGATACCGAATGAATAATGAATGATATTTATATCTAGGCGTTTAATATAGACAACCCGTGAAACATACCCCAAACCATTAGTAATCAAACAAACAAATAATATCAGCTGTAATATTTATGGTTAAATAGCGCCAAAACTCGAAAACACTCGGAATAAGACGTGAAATAATTCGTTGCCGCAAATAGCATCAATCTTTCAATTGGTATTTCGACAGAATAAAAGCTTATTGGCAATGAAATATAAAATGTTTCGAAAGATTTTTGCATTGAAATATGAAATGTTTTGACAGATGTTTCGAAAGATCTTTCTCAATGAAATATAAAATGTTTCGAAAGATCTCTCGAATATTAAAATCTTCCGAATACGAATATTCGAATATCAAAATCTTTCGAATATGCACACCACTATCTTAGACCAAAACAAACAAAAAAATCCTAAAAAAAATAATTTCGATATTAATTAGGATTGCGCGGTACACGTTGCTTAAAACATTTTTTCATCGTAAGATTTCAAAACTAGAAACTTCAAGCTTCAAAATGTTTTTTGTACGACCGGGCGTAAAATAGCACTTTACGCCCTAGGGCAAAATTATCGAAAACGCCCGCATTTATAACTTTATAAAACAATAATTAAATTAAATATTGCCCCTTTTTTTTGGTAAAACAACAATTTATTTAATTAAATATAAGTTAAAAGTATACTGATTACAATTTGAAACATTAAAAGCTGGGAAATTTTCCTCTAACTACAGAGAATGCTTGTACATTAATTTCAGTCGTACAAAAAATATTGTTTGCACCTCTGGCGTAAAGCACTTTTACGCCCACAGCTGATTGTTGCCCTCGCGGAGCTCGGACAACAACTTTCAGCCGCGGGCGTAAAAGTGCTATTTTACGCCCTTGGTACAAAAATAACTATTTTTTTATTAATTTTAGTACGACCATTTTTTATCGAAATACAGTCACTTGAAATACTTTAAATTTGCTTTAGATTCTACGAGGAAAAAATTGAAAGCTGGCTATTTATTTAGTTTCAATAAAAAAAAAAAATTCAGCTATAGCCCTTTCTTAGTCATCATTGTACGACTCTGTACTTAGCCATGCGCTTGATTTATTTATCTCAGTGCACCGATAATATTTTTACTTATTCTTCCACGTCTTTTAAATGATTTTTCTTAAAACAGATAGCAATCTTGAAAGAAAGGCATAACTGTGCATCTACCTCGCAATAAGTAAAAATGAAAATAAAAAAATGCTCTCGAGTATCTGGTTATGTATAAACCACTTCTCTGTGTGTATCTTGTCAATATTGATAACTTGTTCGGGATATTTTTAAGTCGTCTTGTACGTCCATAACGCATAACGGTTTTGGAATGTTAAGTGTAAGCTGACTGCAAGGTTTGATAAGAAAAATACAGCCGCATATATTAAAATATGCACTTATATGTGTATTCATTGTACAGAGAGAAGAGGGCAATGTCTCACGGAAATACTAATAATTTTTCTAGCACATTTTATTTTTTTTCGTTTACTCAAGAACCGTTTGACACATAAAAAATATAACGAAATTCATAGTTTAAACTATCAAAATTATTACCGGTAAATAATACAGGGTGTTCAGTAACCTAACCGACAAACTTTAAGGGGTGAATCTACCATGAAAAATAAGACAAAAACTTCATTTTTTTTTTATCTTTGGACAAACCACGAAGGCTAAAAGCCTAAATACAAACGTACCGTGGGTGTCTTAAGCGAGGTAAGAGGGAGTTTGTTGACACGGGACTTAAATACTTGAAGATTTGGGAGGAGGAAAGACCTGCGCGGGCAGCAGGTTCCACAATCTAGAAACTCTAGGGATAAAAGAACAAACAAAGTGAGAAGTTCAGGGCGTATAGGGATGCATACGCGCGGAACCACGAGTTTCTCTGTTGGGAATCGTGAGTGGAGAAACTATACTGGACAATTCTTCAGAGCAAAAGCCATGGAAGTACCTATAAACAAGCGATAAATCCCCCACAGCCCGACGATGAGCAAGAGAGGGAAGCATTTCTGTAAGTAAAGAATCATTAATGAGACGAATAACTCTTCTTTGAATAGAATCAAGATTGCTTAGGGTTGTGGGGGACCCCATGTCCCAGATATGAGAACAATATTCCAAGGGAGGTCGGATTTGGGACACATATAAAGTGTATAAATTAGAAGCGAAAAATACTTATTTAATATAATATAAACATATGTCCTAAACATCTTAATTTTGGAACTACGGGTGTTAAAAATAATAAAAAAAATAGTTTTTATTAGTGTTTTTATACCAATTGAGACATATTTAAAAATCTCCGTTTCCAATGCATAAGAAGACATTTTTTGACATAACAGAAAAAAAATTGCCAATGTTCTGGGGTAAATATTTTTAAGAAATAAATGGTACGCCATTTTTCTAAAATAAAAGTTAGTTTAGAAGAAATTTTATTAGATAGATATTTCTTGACTTATTTGTTTGATGAACGGTTTTGCATAAAAAAATAAAAACAATTTTTTGGCATGGTCATGTTGTTGTGCTAATATTAAATTCTACAGTAAAAATAATAATCTTTATTATTTACTCCTTAATTGGATAGGGATTTGACCATACCAAGAAATGGTTTCTATGTATTCACGCGAAAACCGTGACTCAAACGAAAAAGTCAAGATATTAAATTTTTTCTAATTTTTCATAGTAGAATCACCCGTTAAAGTTTGTCGGTTGAGTTACTGGACACCCTGTATAATAATAAAACGGTGATGAACGAAACATACTATTCTTATACATACATATATATATATATATATATATATATATATATATATTGTTAAAAAAGTGTCGAGCGCCCGATATACGAAAATGGCACTAAGTTTTAGGATTATTTTTGACCGATTTCAATTATCTTTTGGTCTAATTGTAGCTTTTTCCATCAAGATTTATATTTAATATCGGGATAGCAAAAAGTTTTATAGGATTAGGTGTTATAGAGAGGAGAGCCACATGTTGCATTTTGACCCAAATTTTTGAACACCCGGTCGAATAATTTAAATTCACAATTTTTTACCAATGTATTGGATGAAAAGCCCCATCTTTTCTTAACATCTCCTTTTTATTTATATTGTTCCGAGTCACCTCGTATAAAAACACGTGTCTTCGTTTTTATACCTTTATTAACAATGCAACGTAACTATGGTTACAACAACGACAAAATCTTCACTTGTCAATGTCTCGAAGTTTACAGTACAAAAGTCGAATCTATACTAACTAAAACAGAGGTTTCCGTCGCCCTTTTATAGTGTGGTGGAAGAGTAAAGAATGATCTAGAATTTTGGAGAAATATCGCGAAAATTCTATAATACAGGATGGCATAAAAGTTCTTAATGAATAATTCGGGCGTAACTGTAGAAAGAACGGTAATTTTCTAGAAAATGGGAGCAACTCCGATTTTGACGAAATTTGGTATACGGGGTTTTTGGGGCGCTGATCACGAATCTGAAAGAATTATTTGGCGGAAACGTTTCGTTCTCGAGATATCCATCATCAAAGTTGATATTTGAACTAACCCTATTTTCACTATATTCCCCTTCTTTTTGCACACAATTCTTGATTTAAAGCTAAAGTGTCACACAATATTTGATTTTCACCTTTAAAACCCCGTTTTCTACGTTTTTACATTATTTTTGAATTAAATTGCGTGGCTTTTCTTTAATAATCCATACATACACATAGGGCTTCATGGCAAACTGGGATTAAAATGATTCAAAGTATAGCTATGCAGTTTAATGCAAAAATAATGTAAAAAACGTAGAAAAACGGGGTTTTAAAAGGTGAAAATCAAATATTGTGTGACACTTTAGCTTTAAATCAAGAATTGTGTGCAAAAAGAATGGGGAATATAGTGAAAATAAGCTTAGTTCAAATTTGAACTTTGATGATGGATATCTTGAGAACGAAACGTTTCCGCCAAATAATTCTTTCAGATTCGTGATCAGCGCCCCAAAAACCCCGTATACCAAATTTCGTCAAAATCGGAGTTGCTCCCATTTTCTAGAAAATTACCGAAAGAACTTGGAAAATCTGAGGTAAATTATTCAAATAAATTATCAGACTAAATTAAACGGTCCTAACTGTATACAATTCTATAAACTAAAAACACTTATTTTTAATGTCCGTAACAATATCAATATCTTTATTCTAAAAGAAAATACAAATTTTTAAATAAGGTAATGAAATATCGAGTAGCAAGTTATAATTTTACCTCTACTTTAAAATTTTCATTTTCAATAACTAAAATTTAATATAATATAATATAATATTCCCAGAGCTAGTGAAGCCTTCGAGTAACGTTAGACCTGTAAGGCTGGAAATTTGTATAATGATCAGTTATAGCATGCTAAGTACGAAAATTATGACCTGGCAGTCATCAGCCGTGCACATCATCAACCTGTATATTTTTTGAAACTTTAAAAAATATAAAAAAAAAGAAACTTAAAGCTGTAAGTTTTAAATCTTTCTAGGATTTAGTTCATTCATAGTAAGGTTTAAAAAGAAGTGACAAGCGTTTTCGATATGCACAAGTACCTGCCAGGCAAACTGAAAGATGTGCCTGATTTGGATGGCCATATTTTCAAAACTAATAATGTTAGATGTACCTAATGTGATATTTTCTGGCAGCACTATGTATTATAACACCTAGTCCTATAAAAACGTTTGAAATCTTTATATTAAATAATATTCTTGATGGAAGGAGCTACAACTGTACCAAAAATAATCGAAATCGGTCAAAAACCAAAAAGGTATTTAAAATTTACTTAGAACAGAATTTTGTTTGTCCGGGTTTTTCTGTCCAGGAGTGTATAATCACTCCTAAAGAGAGACCTGCGCTAAAACAATTTCAAATTCCTGCATCACCACAAGAGCAAAAAAACGCTCATCTCTAGCGGCAAAAACAAATTCATGCAGTCGAGTCGCCGAGAATAGCACACCTAATATCAAGAGCGGCATTAAATTCAAATTACTGAAAAAGTGCTTCTTTAATTTTATATCTTCGTAATATCTCGGTAACCGTAAGACTCTTCGTCTTATTTGTTGTCGGACAAATGACGGGAGTTATTAACCTCAAACGGGCAACCTTGACAAGGTTGGCAAAAGTGAGATGCCCCATCCGATGGTTGATGTGTCCCCTTTGTTATAGACAGGGACGGATGGTGAATTTTCATATATCCATTTTATGTTTTTGTTTGGTGGCTCGGATCTAAAAGATTTGATGTTATGGGCGTTAGAGGGTAAAGAGGGCTTATTAAAGGTATAAATGTCGTGATCTTTGCGATTTGTGATCATAGATAATCCACATTTAGATCCTCACTGGCTTTTTCTGATCTTCACGGTCTCGCGCAGTTAACAAATCGGTATGTTTACGAGCATGCGTATTTAAAAGCCATGGCCAAATACAATAGTGGCTCACCGTCCCTCGCCGTGCTCCCCGGGGGCATTTTTCCGTTCCCTATATGGTTTGCGCTACATGGTGCTTTAATTGCATAAAAGTTGCTAAATCATTGCGTTTCCTGTTAGCTTAGCGAACACTTTGGGCGTTGTTCGACCCAAAAATTTTAATTAGGTAAATAGTATGCTGTGAGCGTTACAGATATCTTGTTCACGTGGTCCAATAAAATGCCGCGAAATAATAAATTAAGTGTGTATTAGTCTCATGTTTAATTAAGGAATTAAAAGAAGATTTAACCAACCAAAACTGACCATGACCCCTCCTATAATCTGTCTCCGGTGCTTTGGTACCTGATTATACTGAATATTTTCTACCGAAGTATAGGTGGGGTCATGGTTGGTTCTGGTTAGTTAAATCTTTTTTTTTTCATGAATTAAGCCTTTATCGCACATTCACTACAATATCTCGCCATTTTTTACAATGAATTAGTTAGTTTCACATACATATACAATATTACTTATCTATGATAATTTGTTGAAAACACAACCGGTCAAAATCATGAAAAAAACTCTACCAAATTTGTGGTTGTGATTTAACAATTTCTATGCGATTAACGCACCATGTAGCGCAAACCATATAGGGCACGGAAAAGTGCTCCCCGGGGAAGGAAAACCAGACAACACGTTTGATAAATCATGCCCGATAATGTCGATAGCCCGCACAAACCTATATTTCGTCGATGAAATGTAACTTTTGTTTTGCGCAGGTGATAACTATTCGCAATTCATCCAGATCAGTGTTTGTGATAGATATCGTTTTGTATATTTCCAAACACTGAATGTTTTTATGTGTCAGCTCATGGTAGTTGGTGTGAGGCTGTTTCTTTTTCTTTCACGCAAAGCCGACATGCCCCAGAAGAAGGACCTTAGTTGTTAGTTTCTGAGAAGGGTTGTCCAGCTTCTTCGTATGTCTTTGACCAGCTGAGGCATGCCAACGCTTTAGAAGTTGTTTATAGGACAAATGATTTATTGTTGTTTCCTCTGGACAGTTAAACTTTCTAGATAAACCAGCTTTTACGAGTTCATTTGCTTTCTTATTACCATCTATTTCTAAGTGAGAAACCCAAAAGGAATTTTAACTTGTTGTTCCTGGCTGCAAAGTGTTTTTAGATTCTTTAGGCACTCCATCGTGGTTTTGAATGTGACACTATGAAAATTCAAGGCTTTTGACTCCCTGGGAGATAGCTATATTATGTTAGTGATATCTCCATTTAACATTCTTTTAAACGCCTGTGAGGTTTCTGCCTGGTATACTGTGATTTTTTTCTGCTGGTTAGTTAGTTAGACTCTTTGGGTTTAACTTCAACTACATCAAAACCAACTCCATCAGCTGTCTTAAAACCATCAGTGTACTAAACCAATAAGGAAGGTGTTTCCTTTGCCCATATGTTAGGATCACAGCTAAAGGTTTGTTTAAATTTGTAGACAACAGTCATGTGATCTGATCTCACGTCCAAGATTTGTTTATCGATAATTTCCATTGCCATTGTATGACCATATTTTCCAGGATCTTGATTCCGTATCATACTGATGACTGATGACCTTCGTTTTGATAAAAATGTCCATAAGGGCTAGGTTCAGGATGGTCTCCATAGCCCCAGAAGATGTGAAGGTGTGGTACAGACACGCCAATCTTTGCAGAGGGTTAAATCTCGTAATTGTTGTTATTTATTGCACTTTCGTTCACCATAACACCGTAGGGGACAATTGGCCTAATGACAAACGTACAAACCAAACGGTAATGGAGGTGTAGTGTAGGAGTTATTTGTTAACTGTCCAACTGTCCAAAATTTCAGTTATGCCACTGTGTGTTTGAAGAATATGCCCACTAATCGAAAAAACGAGAAGCCTTTAAGGAAACGAGATATTCTTTTGGGGGAAGGATGTCTCTCGTCTCTTTACGTCGCTTAGAACGGGTTTTACAATGTTGAGTCAAACTTTGAGTTACTACACTCTTACCCTATAAGCGAACCATATTTGGTAAATCTATCTATCATATTAGATAAGAAGTAGGTAGTAAAAGTGAAGTTAAGTATAAAGTTAAAGTTTTAGTTAAGCCCTGTACGGGTTACCCCTAGTGAGGGTATGCCCGTACAAAATTACGAAGTTAAATTAGTTCCCGTAGTTAAAAATGCCATAAGTTTTATTGTCCACCGGTCCCATTGTCCCAAGTAGATAGTTCCATATGGTACATTTGTCCAGTGACGTCAAGTGGCCTTATATGTATTACAAAATTAAACGTCACATATGGTGGGCGACAATGCATTTGACAGCTTTTAAAGTTTAGCTAGGACTTTGCTCACATACTGCTTTAACTTTGAGTTTGTTAACACGACATTGTAAAAGCCGTTAAAGAGTTTTTAGATGTTACTACAATATTTTTTAGTACGGTCCTGCGTGCTAGTAGCCGTATGTAATGACCAAATAATTTGTTTAATAATAAATGCGTTTTTTGTCGGAGTCCGCTTTCGCTATATTTACGGTTAATCCCGGCCCATTATCGTAATAACACGGATTTGGCCGTATCGCCGCTTCTATGTTGATGGACTGTTTTTAGAAAGGACTCTGCATTGTAACCTTGTCTTCTTTAAGTTACTCTAATAATACAATTCATTTCTTTGATCTGGCTATCAATCTTACGAGTTTTTTTTCCATTTGCAGCTCTCTGTCGTTAGTTTTTACGTAACTGTTTTCAAAAATTTTCTAAGTCTAGTTATTTCAGATTACCAATGACTGTTTCCATAAGTAATCTATTATTTATTCATTACACATAAGTCTACCTTATAACTTTTTTTTAATGGAACACAGCATATTGTATCACCATTAAAACTATCTTTCAAAGAGCTTTAAAAATAGGAGCGACAAACCCACGAGTGTAAGAATAGTAATTTAGGTAACAAGTGCAGAAAGTGATACTTTTTTTTACGAACGGGAAGTTTTCTGTGAGTAAAAAAAAGACACAATATGCATGTGTTACATACTATATTTTTCCACGACCGTATGACAATTTCCCAAAATACAATTTTATACATGTTTTATTTATCTAAACTTATTAATTTTAATTTTTGCAGCAAAGTCGTTATATTGCAACAAAAAAATCATAGCCCCCTTAATTTTTTTAAGAGACAATTATCGTCTTCATAACTATGCATTTATTATTTATTTATAGAAAATTGTATGTACTTTCTTTTTGTAGAAATAATACTTAAACAGTATAATTTCCTTTTTAATTTCTTAGTCATCCAAACTCAATATTGTGAACACCCTGTATAGGGGGTATATGGGTTTTAATATTTTAATATTTATTTAATTATTTCGGCATTAAAGAAATCACATCCAAAAAATTAAAACAAATAATCGAAAATATAGTGCAAGGTTTTTGTCACTAAACAATAACAGAGTCTAGGTCGTATTATTTTATTCAGGGTCAACAACTTGCTAAGTCACCAAAATACTAAGTTCAACTTGGTATATATACAGAAATTGTCCTAATAATGAAAAAGAAAGAAATCAGAAAAATATAAGATAAGAAGTAGGTAGTAAAAGTGAAGTCAAGTATAAAGTTAAAGTTTTAATTAAGCCCCCGTACGGGCTACTCCTAGTGGGGGATATGCCCGTACAAAAATTACGAAGTTAAGTTAGTTCCCGTGGGGTTAGGGTGGCAGGGCCTCCCATTAAAGCCGACCTAATCTGGTATACAGACGGCTCCAAAACAGACCAAGGAGTTGGAGCAGGTATATATGGGGACAAACCAAGGACGAAAATAAACTTGGGTCTCGGACCACACCCTACTGTGTTCCAGGCCGAAATTGTAGCCATAGAACAATGTGCTAGGGAAATCATCAGAAGGAGCTATGAGGATAAAACCATAGTAATCTATTCGGACAGCCAGGCAGCCATCAGGGCACTCAGTTCATGCAAAATCAGCTCCAAGCTGGTGCGGGACTGCGTAATTGCCCTGGAAGAGGTGGGTGCGTCCAACAAGCTAACCATTGCCTGGGTACCAGGACACGAAGGCCACGAAGGCAATGAAGAAGCTGATAAATTGGCAAAGGAGGGGCTGGCAGGACAATGGTAGGTCCCGAGCCCTACTGTGGTATTCCATCATGCCAGGTAAGGTCATCCATTAGATCATGGATTATGAGGGAATCACAAGACTGGTGGATGAGAACACCAGGACAGCGTCAGGCGAAAGTGTTCATCAAGGCTTACTCGCCAGAATTTACAAAAGACCTTCTGAATTATAACCGGAAGGCAGTAAGAATAATAGTGGGTCAACTGACAGGTCATTGCAGACTGAATAAACACCTGGAAACTATGGGCCTGGCAGAAGAAAACCTATGTAGGTTCTGCCAGGAGGAGGAAGAAACCGCAGAACACGTATGGTGCTACTGCGAAGCCCTTTGTCGTCTGCGGTTTGCAAGGCTGGGTGAAGAAAAACCTAAAGCGGCAAAATATACCAAGGGGCCAGTTTCAAGCTTGTGGAGTCTGATTAAACAGACCGGCTTGGATAGCGTGCTCTAACCTATGGATGGAGGACACACAATAAACCTGAGCAGGTTGCAGTGCTAGAGGATATGCAATCCACCTCCTAATCTAATCTAATCTAATCTAATCTAGTTCCCGTAGTTTAATTAAAAATGCCAAGATATTTTTTGTCCACCGGTCTTATGGTCCAAGAAGATAGTTTCATTTGGTACATTTGCCCCAGTGACGTAAAGTGGCTATTACTATCAATTTTCAATAATTTTTATTAAATTTATTTGCAAACTGTCAAATTTTAAACGTAGTGACACATGAACTAAAAGAACTAATGACGAAATCAAAAATAATTTGACCGTTTGGTTCAATTGATGTCGCGTTTACTGTTACATTGCATAAATTGATATTTAGGGTTATTGTAGTAGGCATTGATACAAAACACTAATTCAAGTGTTAAAAAAGGTACTTTTTTAACACTTTATGTAGTGTACTAAAAATGGAGTACTTTACCTTTATGTTAATGATTATAAAAACAGCATTTTTTTAACGGTCGTGAAAAAGTAATTTTTATACAAGTATTGTACACTATTTTTTCGACGACCACAAATTATTCACCAGAAAACTAAATTTTAAGATTGTTTGCCTGCACAGAAAAAAAAGAGTAAATAATTGAAAACTTTGCAACACTAGGGTGATTACTTTTCCTCACTGCGGTATGTTGTAATGTTTGATAATATTTTTATATTAAAATCCACATACCTAGTAGCTTTGTATAACTGTCATTATTTTGGAATTTATTAAGGTCTTCACTTAAATCATATTGCACTAAACATTTTAATGTAATTCCCATTACCAGCCCGATAACTCGAAATTTGGCTAACGTAAGGCGTGTATACATTTTTTTAGAATGCCATCATAACATATATCACACTTGTGTGGAAAGCAGCACTTTTCCGCACGCAATTTAGTTTGGAAAGTGTAACTTTTCCGCTCTAGTGTGAAAAAGACCACTATGCCCTACAACTTTTCCACACCAGTACGGAAAAGTACACTAGCGCCTCACTACACATTAGTGAGTCGTAATGACGGATTTTCATGTACTTCATATTTAAAGGGAAATTTTGCTTTGGTATGGTAGGACATTAGGTAGCAAAATAAAAATAAATAAATAAAATTTTAGTTTTCATGTTCTCCTTACGCTCGTAAAAAAATAGCGTTCCTAACACGTGCCGAAAGAGCCTTTTCCGCACTTGACTGCTTGACCGTTCGGTCAACTGCAGTCGCGTGCGGAAAAGTGACACCCTAGGCACTAGTTAGAAATATACTATTGCAACACTAGTGTGATGTAAGGCATTTTCTATGCAGTAAACCAAGTGCTATTTGCTATTTTCTCGTGTGGTCGTAGTGGTAGGGAAGCCCAAGAGGGGATTTCGGGATTTAGTACAGCGCGGCAGTTTAATATACCGGATAATACCTTATACCCGGTTAAGTATTTCCCCAAATATGAGCCCCTTATACAGGGCCGATCGCAAAAAACAAAAATATATCCACCAAAAATTTTTGAGCGCGTCAGATTAAGATAGGGTGAGTTAATAACATGCTAAACAGTGTATATTCCACTAATCTGACAATTTGAAAGAGACGTAAAGAAAGCGGGGTGGGGTGACAGTAGGCTACGTGACCGGAATCATTTTATGCTAAAAGTAGTTATCCGTATCCGATGCCGGTACTTGTCCTATTCAAAAGTTATGAAAGAGAGATCCTTTAAAAACCGCACTGTACGTACAAATTGGAGCTAAATTACAAACACTTGTTATTCTAAAATGAATGGGCCGAACCCTATATTTTCTCCCATTCAAAAGAGAAAGAGGGGGGAGGAAAGGACTTTTGATATCCTCACTGTATGTCAACTGTGGTATTTTTAAATGATCTTTATATTAGTAATACAAGATACAGGATTTTCCACTTAAAAAACCATACTTTTGCCGAAGCCTGTATACCTTAAGATATAAGAAAGTTCTGTTTTGAAAACTACAACATTAACCCAACAAACTAATATTTGTATTATTTTGCACAATTGTCCAGGCATGCGAGAAAACGGTATGATAAAAGGGTTTCATGAAAAGAAACAATGAATGCGTTAAATCTTTTGAATCTTAAATATGATTTTAAACTTTGTTTGAGATAAAGAACTGTTGCTGAGAAAAAAGATTTAAAATATTCTAAATTGTTAGGTCTACTTAAAAATACAGAAACGAAGCAAGAACTCCAAAGATACACGACTAGTTTATAGAAAATCTGCAAAGGTTTATGTGGTCAAAGCGTCTCCTATTTAATAAAGGCTGAGATCAGATGTATAGTTGATCATATCAGAGTACTTCTCATACCTCTTAAACAAGTTTATATTTTATTTTATCGAGGATATAAGATTTTTACGTAACTAATGTTTTTTTCTTGTTTTAAATAATAACACAAGAGTTAGGTGAGAAACCTGATTGTAACTTCTTATGGTAAAGTTTATATGTGGTTTCACTCGTCAACAACGTCAAGGATTGCAAATTACTGCCGGTAACTATTTCATAATCCATTAACCACTGTTTATGCAACAAATAAAACTTTATTCCATTAAAATAAGTGCACGCCTGACGTCGTAGACGTGTATAAATAATAATAATAAAAAAACACAGTCAGCTCTCTACGGGGTTTATTTGAGGATTCGCGCAGACTGGATCGCTAAAGGAGTTGCTAAATTACGGTAATCAGCTGATTGCGCCCGTCACTTTCAGATTTAAATTGAATCGCGTAAATTACGTAGTGCACTAATAATTGCGTGTGTTGCGCATCTCACGTACAGACGGACGGAGAATCACGACGGAAAATTCAGAAATTAAAAGTGTAGTGCATGACGGAGCAGGGACGTAGATTATACTGGTCTGCAACAAAATTCTTCTTATTCAGCATAAAGCATTAAGGTGGCTAATTACACAACCCCACAGAAAAATAAAAGTTGGTGGTCCGAAAGACTAGACCATGATATCTTTGTTTTTGGGGTCGCTGAATCCAAATCTAGGGTCGGCTTGACCCTGTTAGGTCAGCGTCAGGTTCAGTCACAGCCCAACAAGTTAAAAAAGTTGACGGTCCGAAAGACCAGATTATGGTATCTTTTTGTTTTTGGGGTCGCTGAATCCGAATCTGGGGTCGGTTTGACCACATAAGGTCAGGATTAAGGTCTTTTTAAGGTTAGATCATTAAAATTTATTGAAAAGGGACCAAAATCGTGATATTTTTTTGTTTTTGAAATCGTTGAATCAGAATCCGGGGTCATTTTGATCCCATCAGGTCATGGTCAGGGTTATTTCTAGGTCAAATCATTAAATTTTATTAAAAATGGACCAGAATCTTGGTATTTTTATGTTTTCGAGATCGCTGAATTCGAATCCGTGGTCAAATTGACCCTATGAGGTTAATATTAAAGGTCATATTAAGGTCAAATCATCAGAAGTTATCGTAAATGTACCAAAATCATAATATCTTGGG
>JACEGR010006495.1:0-60129 GCA_014170235.1 Listronotus bonariensis | reverse complement strand
CGTTTTTAAGATATTTAGAAAATACCGACTTTTTTTTAAATTTAACGCTCTGTATCTCAAAAACGAAGCGTCTCCGGCAATGACCTTTTATCCTTTGTCTCGAACATATGTTTATATAAACTTTTTTACTTAAAAAATTACAAGGAATCATTCCTTTTTTTCGACTTTTATGGGTATCCCCTCTGTGGTGCCCCTTAAAACGTGATGCTCTAAACAATTGCCTAATTTGCTTATAGGTTAATTCAGAACTGGCCCAAGTCCAATTTTTGGGCAAAGTTAGCTAACTTTATCACGATTTTACTCAGTATAAAATTATCGTTCCACCTTTGCAAAAAAAAAAGAATCTGTTACTTACTTTAAAAGTGGGCGAATTATTTTCCAAACAAATATTTAAAAAAACGGCAGCGAATGGCGTTTTAGCTCAATTTAACGTGCTACGGCATCCCCTTAAAAAGAGTTTTAAACATATACTCAACTTATCCCTATCCTTAGAAATACAAATAGCAAACATTCCTTATATGTATAACCTTACATAAACAGTAAAAGGGCTAAACGTTTCGTCAAAGTTGAAAATCAAACCAAACTCGTTTTTACCATATTCCCTGTTCTTTTTGCACAAATTTCTTGATATAACACTAAATAAGCACATAATATTTTTATTTACCCTCAAAAATAACCTTTTTTAAAAACTTGTTTTGTTATTGATTTTATGCCTTTTTTTATATTAATTTAAAACCTTAATTTTAAGCGAGGTCAGCCTCCTGACAGATTAGGGGAATAAAATATGTGAACATGGATTGGCATTAGTTAGAGGTACAATAATTTCCAATTTAATAAAAAGTGAGTGTAAAATAAATAGACAATAGGTTTTCAAAGGTGTTAAATGATTGATATTGTTTGCCAATTTAGTGGTATATCAAAATCTGTTAGCGTTACGAAAGAAATACAGTGAAAATAAGGTTAGTTTGATTTTCAACCTTTGATGATGGATATTTCAAAAAATAAAAAATTTTCGTCTAAAAACGCTTTCCGATACTTGATCCAGCGCCCCAAATAGCATACTCTCGTATACCAAATTTTGTTAAAATCAGAGTTTTCGAGACAATTACTTTTTTTATTTTGTTATTATCTAAAAAGAATTGAGACACCAGATTTATACTGGACCGACATTATTTGAAAGAAATACTTTGGAATAGAAAATTTTTAATTTGGAATTTGTTGATATAATTGATTTCTTTGATTTAAAAAAATACTGGGCATGACATGAATTTGAAAATTTTAGTGATGGTAGCAAAGTAAATACATTATCATGTTATGAAATACGAACCTAATATAAAAAAGAATAAAAAAAGTAAATAAAATGTAAACTAAAATCAGTTAGTAGATCTATTAAAAAAAAGATAAAAAAATAATAAAAATATATTTACCATAATTTTTGAGGTACTTTCTTTTGTTCTATAGGGAGCCTGTATTTCAACTGTATTATTTGTAGCTCTACCCTTAACGGGTTGTGAAATATTTCTGAAAAGTAAATGAAACTTATATTATTGCTATAAAAACGTATTTCTGAATAAAAATCAGACAGTTTATTCATATACAACAGGTATATTAAAGGCCCTAGTAAGAGCCCTGAGGTACATTTTGTTATACCAAAAGTAGGAGTAAATATGAACAATCTAAATAAAAGTTTCAAATTACACTTTAAATATTATTTGTCTGGCTCTAAACAATTTTTATAGTATAATAATTACATGTATATATTTTTGTTTCCCAACACAGGTATCATCTTTAAATAGCTCCAATGCCAGCTTTAGCATTTGCTTTTCCATTATTTCACAGACCATCAGTATAAACAACAGCAACATTCTCCATAGGTGGGTCTTCTTTTTGTTCGTTTTGCTGGTTTTTAAAACAGAATTATCAGTCTGATCTATTTGCCTTTTATTCCCGCTAAGGTACCTGACTCCCTGCTAATTCCAAGCTAAAGTATGACATTTCTACAATAAGGAAAAAAAAAATCTAAAATGTTTATTACAACAGGCAAAATTTTTACAATTACTTTTGCCTACCAATATCTTTTATTTTAAAAAGCATCATAAATGTACATAATAAATAATGTACTAATAGCTGAAAATATATAGTAGACCTTTGAATAGGGTCGGGATAACCCATGCACTAAAGTCGCTCGGCTTATGGGGACCCTGTCGTGGGTTCCAAGAAACACAGTCCCTATGCACGACAACTTAGACCATGTCCCACCCAGGGGTTATCATACCCGCCCAACTGGGTAGAATCCCGGAACTGCGGTTGCGCAGGACACGGCCAAAGGTGTGTTCCGGCACTTTATTCTTGCTGCCTACTAACGTGAATACATTTGCACTTTGTCAGATCTCTGTTGTTAAACTTCAACACTTTAAATTTCTGACCAAACTTATAAATGAGTATGTTGGCCGGAGCAGGATTCAAACCCACCAATATCGGTTATGCGCCCATCGAGCCAGCGCTTTAACACATCAGGCCATCGCAACTTAAAAAAATATACAGTAATAAAGTAAAACAAACTTGCACATGCACAGTGGTCTAGAGTCAGATGTACCATTTAAAATATTGAGCAGCTGATTAAGACCTGCAATTTGTGTTCTGTATCTTTTAATTTTCACATTTCAACAATTTGGCCCTTCGTTCAGCCTCATTTAATCTCTGTAAAAGTTTCGAAATACCTGTTCTGTACTAAAATATATGGGACTAAAGGCACCAACATTGCAGCCTAGTACTTATAATGGTCGAACAATAAATTTAATACAGAAGAAAAAAAAGGAAAAATAACTGCAAGAAGGCTTCACAAAAAGACTTACATGGAACCTGTCCATTTTTCCTATTATACAAGACACCAATTCTTGATGTTGATGCGAAAAAACTGTAACAAATATAATTATTTTTAAAAGCAAACAATATTAAAAGCATTTATTTTGGAAAGAACACAAAAAGTTTAAATATTCTTTTACTCCCACTAGGCAAGCAAACAACAGCTGCTCTTTGTTTATATTTTAAAAATTATAATCCTAACCTCAAATGGTGTTTTTAGTACATGTTCAGAGATGGCAGCAGCACACAAGCATGTTTGGTTTATAGCATCCTAATCTTTTTTGTGTAAACCAACAATGTCGATAAATTTTACAACGTTATATCCTTCAAGCCTACACCTACTCGAAGCAGCCTTATCGTTTTGCTGTAAAAACCGTTTGCAGTGTTTTATGGTAAAGGGGAAAGATTGGTGGTATATTTTGGGGTATGTCCTTAATTAAATAAACTTATTTCCTGGCTTTTCTGCTTTGAAATGTATATATTTTTTTAAATACGAATTTTTATAATTTAATAAAAAAACATTTTGTAAAGTGGAATAAATAATTCGTTAGCTATCAATAATAATTAATAATATTATAAAGACAAAACGAAAAAGAGTGTAAAATAATGTGCAACAAGACAAAATTGAAAAGTTGCTGATTAACTCATAGAGCAAATTATTATTTGATTATTGATTAACTCATAGAGCAAATTATAGGTAAATAAACAACTCTTGCCAGTTTTTGTAACGTAATATAAGATGTGAAACATAAAGGGTGAATCCCGAAATAAAAAAGTAAAGAAGTCACTTACCCCTGGTGGGACTCGAACCCACAGTCCCCGGCTTAGGAGGCCGATGCCTTATCCATTGGGCCACAGGGGCTCTAATGAAATATGCTCGTACTAGAATTATTTCCTGCCCTTATTGCGTTTGTCAAAATGTGCATAATTGGTTGCCTACCATAAAATATTTAAAAATGCTATGCTATAATGTTTTTAAAATATCTTAATGCCGCGAATTAAATTATCTGTTTAAAAATTAAAAGTTACCTAAACATATTCTTGCAGTTTTCTAACTGCCATTTAAAAAAATTGGTTATTCCAGCACTTAATCAGTATCTTTTAAAGGACAGTATTGATTGGTTCTAACGGACAAGAGAGAACATGTTATGGCTTTCAATGCGTATTGAAAATATTTAGCCACATCGTTTATGTGTGAAAATATCTGGGTATCAATCCAAAATTAAAGTGGTTTTTAAAAGTTTCTTAAGAAATGCTCATTATTTTAAGACAAAGTCAAGTAAACAATTTAATTCTACGTTTAAAAAATATTAATAATAATTTCGGAACAAAATTCTTACTATGATTATTTTTAATATAATTTTTTATATCCACATAATATTTCCGTTTCAGACTTTCTGTGCGTGGGAAACTTTATCAGAGTGGGCCATAGAAAAGCTTCAAAATTGTATGTATTACGAGTAAAATTCTTGTCAAAAGCTCCGTCAAAATATCGAGTTTCAGACGACGAGCACAAAAAAACTATGTTTAAACAAACTCTTTGGAAAACTATGATGATGATAATTCGTAAGTACATTGTTGTTTGTTGTTTTTCTTTAATTAATAATATTTAACAATGCCTTTTAACAATTTTCGTTGATTAAGTATTTAAAAGTAAACTTTCTGGGATATAAATTTATAATATTTAAGAAAATAACATTTTCTTAAATTTAAATAGTATTTTAATAAAACACGGATTTTTAAACATATAGTCAGTTGAAAAACTTCAACGATGCAAAGTTATAATGCTTAACAATATGTACATACCTACCTTTAAATTTGTTTTAATCCATACTCCGGCACTTTCACTTACATTATAATTTTGATGCAAGTAAAAATAATTTTTAAACAAATGTATGTAAAACCAAGTGTTTCTATTTTAATTAAAGTTCGATACCACCTCTTTCGCCGAGATATCAAACTTTGATTCGAAAGGACCTTTATGTCTTTAATCAACAATATTTTAGCAACCGCTGATCGCACAAGAAAAATAAGGTTTTAAAATCTTGAATAAGTTCCCCACAAAAATCGGCTACGATTTTTACTATTATTTTTTTAATTCTTTACATTTATTTGAAAAATAAAAAAAAGGCTTTTGTGTGCCTTTTACTGTTTAATATGCCTACAAAAACCCCACAAGTTTCAATTCAATCCATCGAGCCGTTTTTGTTTTATTCAATCGAATTTTGAAAAAATTAAAATCACGATTTTGACTAAATGATCATAAATCTTTAATAAAATGAAAAAAAAACGTTCTTTTTGTTTTATTCGATTTAATTTTTGAAAATGAATTATAGGATCACGATATTGGGCAACATCCACGTCAGGGCCGTATTAACCGTATGAGGCACCCTAGGCTAGAATTCCCGGAGCGCCTATTTTGCACCACGAAAAAAATTGAAGAGCAAAAAAAAAAGGTCATTACTTCCGTTGCGCTTATTCTCAGTACAACGTGCCCCACTTCACCACCCAAAATACAATTTGACCGACCAAAAAAAAAGGTCATTCCCAACTTTTTTAAAAACTTCCCTGTCTAGCTGCCTATTACTCCCCTGTCTGGCGCCTATTTTTCATGGCGCCCTAGGCTGTAGCCTGAAAAAGTCCAGCCTAATGGATAATACGGCACTGATCCACGTGGTACACTTTGTATTGCTAAAATTACATATTGTTCTTTTTTTTCTTTTTGCTTTCCAATTGTTTTTGCACCCCTGACTTTTTAATGAAAATGTTAGGTAAACACTTTCTTTTGCTCTTTCAAAATTATTTTTTCGAAAACAGGTTAGGTGAAAATGTCAGATGTATGTATGGAGAACTGCATTTTGTTACGTGAAGAACTTGCACTTTGGTCTTTAACATTTTTTTCGCCCAAAGTTTTTAGCAGCCCCTCGAAAGTCGATTCTGGCGGTACCCTATGAATACAATAGTCTCTGGGCCAAAGTAATTAAATTGGACTTTATGATGGTACCACTTATAAAAACCTCTTTGAAAAAGGTTTCATTCAACGAAGTCTACCACGAATACCCATACCACCATATATGGAAGCAGCACTTTTACCCAGACTGTCATTGTCAAGTGATCGGGCAGCCGGACTGGGCAAACGCGTGTCATTTTTTTGCGTCGGACAAGTTTACATGCAATTTTTAAACCTTGTGCCAAAATCGTAAGCGGTTACAGTTACGAAAGCCGCCCAATCTGATATTCAAAACATGTCCATGGGTCTTATGGTTTCGTAACTGTAGCAATTTACGATTTTCTCGCACAATGTATTAAAAATTGCATGTTGCGCTGACAGTGGTAAACTTGTCCGACAAAGAAGTGACGCGTTTGAAGCCCAGTCTGATACCTAAAACATTTGACATTGACAGGACACAGGTTAAAAGCGCCAGTTTCCATGTATGGCGGCATAAATAATCGTGGTACACTCGTCAAAAGGAACCACCCCAAAAAGAATTTAAAAGTGTTATTAGAGGAATTATTGCAAGTTGCCTTATTAGGGTCGGGAATTATTAATACCGGCCTTATTTAACGGATTAAGATGCTAAGGTCTACTTCTTAGGGTAAAATGGACGACCAACTCGAAAATCATCTTTAGAACACCTCTGCTGGTATTTTTTATTACAGTCAATTATTATTAATCGTATTGTGACATTATCAAAACGCTAAGTCAAATAATGATAATAAAATAAAGTCACCACTATTCTTTTGTTCTTACAAAAATTCTGATAATAGTAATACCTGCGTATATATCACATAAAACATACTCATCATTATCTTTGTATTGGAATAAGGTATAAAAATAAAATTTAATTTTATTACATTTCATTTTTTTGTGATGTGTGCACACATGCAACATTTTATTTTATTACATTCATTTTTTTGTGTGTGCAACACTTTCAATCAAAATGTTTTGGGTAAAATGAAGCACACTGCCCCTACCCGCATCAGCTTTTGTTCAGTCTTTGGAATATATGGTAAATATTACAAAATGATATACAGGGTGAGTCTAAGTAAATCTGTTCCAAAATTATTGTTTTCTGGTTAAAATTTTGAAGAAAGAAAATAAATTTTAAATGTCAGAAAATTTATTAGTGTAGAAGAGTTCTCTATCGAAAAAAAATATTAGTAGCTTATAGAGAACGATAAAAATGTAAATTTACCATTTACATAGATAGTGTTTAAAATTTTGAAAGAAAATAAATTTTAAATGTGACAAAAAATAGATTTGTTTAAAAGAGTTCTCTAATCGGAAAAGAACAGTCATTCAGTAGCTTGTAGGAGCACGATAAAAATGAAAATTTACACCATTTAAATAGATACACAATAAAGTACAGGGTGTCCGGATTTTGTTGTAATTGCTGGGTATCTGGGATTATTATTGGAAAATTTTTGTTTTCTGTTTAAAGTTTTAAAGAAAGAAAATAAATTATAAATGTGGCAAAAAAAAATATAGATTTGTGTAAAAGGGTTCTCTTATCGGAAAGAGAAATATTAGTAGCTTATAGGAGAACGATAAAAATGTAAATTTACCATTTATATAGATAGTAAAGTACAGGGTGTCCGGATTTTGTTGTAATTGCTGGGTATCTTGATTATTATTATAGATAGAGACTTGCATTTATATTTTGCCACCCACTTTGAACTATAACCAAAAGGACAGAAAAACGTCTTTTTTAAAGGTTTTTTTATTTTTTCATCTACTATCTTTTGAGCATAAAAAATAAACAAATGAGTATCAAAAACTCAAGAAAAATAAAGAGGTTAACTTTCTTAACATGGAACACCCTTTATATTATGTCACCAATAAAAAGATCCTTTAAAAATGCTTTTAAAAATATCATATTTGATATATCTATTTTTAATAGTTTCAGAAATATGGCCATTTAAATCTGGATATAATTTCCATTACGTCTACAGTATCAGCTTAGTGCCGTAGGTAGGAATAATAGAAATTATATCTACTATTTTTTAGATTTAAGTGCTTATATTTCGAAAACTATTAAAGATAGATTTATCAAATGTGCTATTTTTCTAAATCTTCTTTAAAATACCTTAATCTCTAACCAGAAAACAAATAAAGAACATTTAATCTTCGTACTCTAATGGGCAAAAAGGGCTGATCTTTTACCCACCATCTTTTGTTTCCATTTAACGAATACGATTAGGAATTATAATGTCTTAGTTTCGGGACACCCTGTATATCTCCTATCTACATGATATTATCATATTATTATAATGCGACCGTCCGCTATGTTTATTTACCTAGTTGATAAAACAAAGATAGCGTATCGTATCAAAATATACGTGCATTACACAAAATTGAAGTCGTACTTTTAGTCGTACGCGCTAAACAGGTTTAGATTAATATCGGTCAAAGTTTTTATTGTTTATGTAAATTTTTAAAGTGCAAAGTTTATGCATGGTAAAATTTTTATACTAGTACTACTTTGTTGAAAAAAAACTTTTGTTATTTTTAATAGTATTAATTTGGTAAAAACAGCGTGTTAACAACACAATTATTCAATATACAATTTAAATTTTTAGTTCATATAATATACATATTTGTGTTGTGAGTGACGGATCTAACAATCGCGGTTAAAAATAGATATTTTTATTATCTTTGGTGTAATATTTTTAACATGGGTTCTTATATGTATCACGAGATAAATTTCGATTATGATTTTGACGCCCCCACTACTGAGCAGAGTAGAAAAAATAGTGCTGTCACGGAAAAAAGAGGTAATGTATGGCCTTATTGTTCGAGCATAAAAATTTATTTACAACATTTTACGAACCAAAATATACATAGTGCAAGTACAAGTGCACAAAGTGATATTTTCTCGTACGCAAAAGCAGTTAGATGAGCGTCGCGCAGCGGAGTTCAAATAAGCTTTAAAATGCGGGAATGACACTTGCGAAAGGAACAATGTTTTCCCATAAGTGCTTTAGGCGCGGCGTATTTTTTGTTGACAAAAAGGCTCCGCAGATACGACTTCGCCTACGCCTGTTTTTGCTTACGCTACATGGTAATTATTGGCTCCTCTTACATTTTATAGATAACTTTTTAAAGAGACCAATCTGACAAACTCTTGTGCCAAGTTAAAAAAATATATTAACGGAATCTTGATTTATACAATTAAATGTAATTGCAAAATGACCAAATTTTCGGTTCAGGTAAAACCAAACAGACAGCAGCTATCAGCAAATTAACACAATTTTTTTTCAAATACTGACACTGGTTTATTGACACTTTTCCTTATGTCAGAGACAATACTTTATTTTACAGGTGCCTGTTTGGTTTTAATTGAACCAAATATTTGGTAATTTTGCAATTACAAATAATTGAATAGTTTTGAAAAGCTTCGCTTATTAAAATTTTTAAAACTTGGCAACTAGAGTTTTTCATATTGGTCTCCTTTTTGCACCAACCTTAGTATAATATTTACATTTTTATTCTTAATATTTCCCCAACGTCAAATAGTAGGGTGGCTCGAATTCGACGCTCATCATTGGGATTTCGGAAACCGTAAGAGATACAGGATCGGTTAAATGGAGGCAAAGTTGCGCAATTTGATGCTCAATAAAATGCCGTTTTGCTTTTTAAAAAATTCCGAGTACTTCCGAAGATATTCGAAAAAAAACCGGAATTTTCAATTTTGGTTTCTATTGTTTCCTGGCTATATTTGTTAAGATAACTTAAAATGGAAAACACGTTTTCATGGCAACTTTTCTGCTCTATAATTCAGTGTGATTAAATATTGAATCTGACGTTTCGGCTTCTGGCGACCATCATCAACTTAATTTTTTTAAATACGGACCTGATATTTTTCAATTTAAGTAAATCCTTTCATCACTCTTCAAACACTATATATCGCCACTTTGATATTTTCCGACGTTTCGTACAAAAATTCCATCACCAGAATATTGCATATTTATTTAACCATAATACGGCCCTGAACTACATTTTAGGTAAGAAGGTAAAAAAAAGAATAAACTTATTACATATTCGTAATCTTTTTTATTGCAACTCATTGATATCTAACAGCGGAAATTACTTTATTAACCGAAAATTTCATGAATATTAGACATAAGATACAAAGGTAGACAACAAATCAGCTTACACAATATTATGTTTTAGTGTCTTCACCAACCAAATAAAGTGTGTTTTTTTATTTTAGATGTTTTATTACATTTATGAGTTTTACCTCTATGGAGTTTACAGTTGCATTTATTACAATCTTTATAGATTTTGTCAAAGTTTTTCGTTAGCTGTAGGCCCCGACAGGGTTCTTTCGAATAACAAATGAAAATGGTAACAATTTTGTGATTTTGGTTTGGGCAGGTTCTCAGTGTGGACATGACATATCTGGCAATTGCATTTTGAATCGCGTTTTGGTCTTATTTTTAGTTTGTTATAGTCGATATATTTTCAGTAATTTTTGTGTTTTTAATTAAATGTAACAGCTTTTACATAGTACATTTGGCGTACACCAATTTTTGGAGTCGAAATCAGGTGGAAAGCAGTTTCACTAAAATTTCAGTTTGAGCGCTAATATTAACTGCCCTTGGTGCTTTATTGAAACATGTATAACAAACCGTAGAACGGGCAACTTTATGATTTTTAGCTAAGCGGGGCATTTTAAGTACACAAAACAACTTCACAACATTAACACTGCACTAGGTACTAAAGCAAAACAAATACTTACTAAATAAATTCGAAAATTTAATAGCAAAAAAAAATAAATAAAAAATATTTGACTGGAGATAAAGTTTTATTCGGACATTCCTTATGTTTAAATTTTTTTGACGATATGGTAGAACAAAACAGATAACAAAGCAACAGAAGTAAGAAATATACATATATATTTGCAGGTATTTTCTCAAAAGGGCAACATAGAAGATTTTAATTTTTTGCAAATAAAGTTGATATTACCACTAATCTAAAATCCATATCTTAAACTGGCGCGTTAACCCAGCCTGTCAATGTCAAATGTTGTGGACCGGGTGTCGGACCTGGCAACCGCGTCGCTTTTTTATCGGACAAGGTTACCAAATGTTTTCTGTATTTTAACATTATTCAAAAATGGTAAGGATTACAGATACGAAATCCGCCGATTCGTACCCAAAACAAGTTAATGGTCCTTATGGTTTCGTGACTGTATCACTCATGATTTTTGGCACAATGTTTAATTGCATCTAAACATTGTGGTAAACTTGTCCGACAAAAGTGACACGTTTACCCGGTCTGATTTACCAGCCTTTAATAGGTTGAGTTAACGCGTCGCGTCCATGTATGGCGGTATGAATATTCGTGGTACTTGTCTAAGGAACCCCTCTTAAAGGTTTAAAAGTATTATGAATTTTATAACTGGCGCAGGTACTATTGCTGTTTTAAAAACGTAATGGTTCATTTTTTGGTTTAGGCGGGATTGGCCGAGGGCCTATATTTTTTAATAAAAGTCCGCTCCATCAGATCTAATCGACTCCTACTAAGAACATTAAGAAAATCTAGTGATGGAAAATCGTCAAATTTGAGCCACCTCGTATAGCGGGCCAAATTCGACGCTTTTGATATAAAACTCATGTTGACCCCATTTGAAAAAGCTTACTTTTTAAGCCAAACTTACTTGTGAAACCCTCAATTCTCTATCTTGTGCGTTTACTCGCAATTCGCTATCTTGTGCGTTCACTTGCTACAGCGTGTTTTTTTTAATTTGTTGGATTTCTTTTAATTCCTTATAACTTTTTTATTTTCTATACTCTGTTCACTATACATTGAGAAAAATACCTAAAGAAAAAATGTATTACATTTTTAAAAAGTCAGTAACCTAGCTACCACAATAATAAATGTATTTTATTGGTTTAAAACTACAGTAACCGGAGTTACTTACTAGGTATTTATTATCAATTTATAGTGGCCAAAGTATAATTCTGTAAAAACATTTTGATAGCAACTCTTCAGGCAGATTGCAGAAACGCGTCGCATTTCATTTATTTGTTAACTTCAATTTTTCAACATTTTAATTTACATCAAATGTTATTGTTAAAATGTTTTTAAATAATTTTTTTTTGTTTGCATTTATTTAAGTTAAGTTTTTTTTTTAGAATTATTACCTTACAGAAGTTTGTTTTAGTGACTCAAGATCTAACCAAATAAAGACAGTATCTAGAGTATATCCAGATGTGTTAGCAAATAAACCAAAGAGTTTCTATGAGTACGATTCTTTCAGTCCTAGCTATGCTGACATCGAGAACTACCATCTTATTAAAAAAATTGGCAGTGGCAAATATAGTATAGGTAAGAATATTTTTATGCTTATTTAGAAATTCAATTTGGCAGCGCATCATAAAACTGGTAATTCATATTCTGGGTAAGGTTTTTAAAGTGTTTACACGAGCGCTTTAATGCTTAGTGGCTAAACACGAATTTGAATAAAAACGCGTAGGTAAACGCTCTTTAACCGATTTTAAGTCGCCGTAACCTACAATGCAACATGCAACGCAACAAGATTCTAGCACGTTTGGAAGGTTGCGCGAGTTAAGGGTTGGTGACGTCAGAAGTACTTTTTAAAAGACCTATGTTGTTTTTGACGTTTATTGAGAATACAGAATAAACTCGAACTAACTAGCCTAAGTACAATGGGTTGTATTTATATCTAAAATAATGCTTACTACAAAATATTGCAAATTACTTATTTCAAACTTATAACTACATAGGTTGGCGGCCTGCTGAGTTGATGGTTGCATTGTTGGAATTTGGAATGTGCTGCGTAGGTGCTACGCTGATGTATAGGAAATGCCAGGGTCACGAAACCGTATATCGCGTAATGCGCGCTGGAACGTTCTTTGCGATCCATAAAGGTGTCTATTTTTTGCGCGAACACAAAGGCGTTCAATATGAGTTCGCAGTATCCGTTTCGACGTGTTTGAGTGTTGTTGCAAGAAATATTGAAAACGTAACTTTAACCTCGTTAGTCTAAAAGTTCATTTCAAATGCCTTTAAGCCCATTTGCAGAGGAGCTTGCAGCAACGACATTAAGACCCTTTTGTTGCATCTTGCGTTGCACGTTGCATGTCTGTACGCTACTTCAAAAGTCTTAATTGACATTATATTAAAAAAATTACAATGCTTTCATAAATATACTTAATTATACCTGTATTTTTTTTTATTTTGAAACGGTTTGAGTGTTTGTGTTTACACATCATCCATTTTATTGAAATTCGCATTTAGTTAATGCGCATCAAAGGGCTCGTGAATTTTAAACGAATCTGCAAAGTGTATCCAAAAAGTAGAAAATCCAGTTTCATTGTTTTTAAAATGTCACACGCTTAAATTAGTAAAAATATACCGGGTTAGAATTTTTTCGCAAAAAGTAATTAAAAATAAGTAAGAAAACAACAGAATTAGTGAAACAATAAATGTTTTTGTAATATATCTACGTATTAAATTTTAGTTTTATATTTTAAATAATAAAAAAGGTAAAGGTGTAAGCCACCGACTAGGAACACCCGCTATTCATGATACATTTTCTCGAAAACTACTAAACCTATTTTAAGAAATTAAAAACGAATTAAGAGATCACATAAAACTCTTTAGGGTCACTTGACCCCCTTTTCCATTTGAACTTTTGACGTTTGTTTTGGTGGGGAGAGGAGATGACCCTGATTAAGTAAATTTTGGTTCAATAATTAGTCAAAAATAAAAACCAACGTTTTAGAATTTTTAATAAGTATGTAAATAACAGAATTGTATGGATTCGCTCGTTTTAGGCGGAACGGCCTATATATCTTATTTGTTTGATATTTTAGTTTTTGAAGCAGTTCATGAACCTAAAGGAGAAAGAGTTGTAATCAAAACGTTGAAACCAGTAAGAAAAAGAAAATTAAACGAGAAATCAAGATATTAGAATGTTTAAAAGGTTAGT
Source organism: Listronotus bonariensis (assembly GCA_014170235.1). Lineage (NCBI taxonomy): Eukaryota > Metazoa > Arthropoda > Insecta > Coleoptera > Curculionidae > Listronotus > Listronotus bonariensis. The sequence continues at coordinate 46,303 of JACEGR010006495.1, read as the reverse complement.
AAAAGGAGTGTTTTTCCATTGCGAACTAGATAGCAACAACGAGAAGAACAATAGGAAACATTTCACTTTGACAGTGTTTTATTTTAGGAGGAACAAATATAGTAACACCATTACTCGCTGTGGTGGATTTACCAACTCAGGATTCATCAGCTCTAGTCTTTGAACAACTAGTAAACAATGAAGATTTTAAAAATATTTATTTAAAATTGTCCGAGGAAGATACAAGGTATTACCTGTATGAAGTTTTAAGAGCGTTAGATTTTGTGTCATTCGAATGGGATTATGCATAGGTAGGTAAATACATATAATTTATAGGCAAAACACACCCTGTAAATGTCAATTGAGTCTACACGGACGGTACTAATATACAGGGTGTCCGTCTATATTTTGACCCATTATGATCGCGAATACCTTTCATAGAAAGCAAGTTATCAACATGCGGTTTTCGCAGACGGCCTGAGATTTTTGAAAGTTTTTTTTTAAATTATATTCTTATTACACTTTCTGGTTCTGGTTAGTTCTGGTTATTCCATGTTACCTTGGTATTTTAAATGGAACACCGTGTATAATTTCCTATGTTTCTAAAATCCTAAAAAAAAATAACATTAACTATGACCTCAAAAAATGGACTGCCAATTAAAAGGTATTATTATTTGACAATAAACATTTGCTTTAAAATGGTTACACAAAAATATTGGAGCAAAGCTACGGATAAATATTAATTGGTAATATTTCATTTTTTTGAACAGACTATACAAATTAACCCTTATTTTTAAAGCTAATAGGACAAAGTTAACAGGTGTCAGGTAGCTTAAGCAAGTTACTAAAAGCAAAGTACTAAAAAATATATGTTTAGTTGATTGAAGCTCTGACAAATACTTATCAGACAATTTGTCTGATAAATATTTGTCAGAGCTTGATGAATACGGCCGTCAGTATATTTACATGCTGCATTTACCTAAATTTAGTTACTTGATTTTGGCAATTTATTTAGGCTACTTGACACATTTAAAGCCTGCTTTGAGCATGTTGTTTAATCATAAAACTTAATTTAGCTTACATGCAACATGTAAACCACTGAATTTGGTATTTGTGCAAGTAGATAATTATTTAGTTACTTGCTTTGGTAGTTTGACTAAGCTTACTTGACACGTGTAAAGCAGGCATTTATGTTTAAGTCAATGTAAGCTTTAATGTGTATTTTTAATTGTCAAATAATATCAAAATATCAGTACAGTCTACTAGAGAACTTCTTTCAATACTAGTCCCTGGGTCGGTAATAAAATGGCCTTCATGATAAGAACACTTATCAAACCTTTTAAGGGGTTCCTTTTGACTAATCTACCACGAATATTCATACCGCCATATATGAAAGCGGAGCTTTAGCCCAGCCTGTCAATGTAAAATGTTTCGGGTGTCGGACTGGGCGAACGCGTCATTTTTTTTTTGTGGGACAAGTTAACCACATGTCTTACATGCAAGTTTTAAAAATTTTGGCAAAATTGTATGGGTAACAGTCATGAAACTATAAGGCTCAAAAACATGTTTCGGTTATCGGACTAGGCGGGTTTCGGGACTGTAACCTTTACGATTTTTGACACAATGTTTAAAAATTGCATGTAAAATAATGTTGTAAACTTGTTCGAGAAAAAAGTGGTACGTTTGCCTAGTCCGGCACCCGAAACATTTGACATTGACAGGTTGCGTTAAACCACCGCGCCGGGCCGCTTCCCGGTATGGCGATATACATATTCGTGGTAGACTCGTCAAAAGGAATCCTCCTAAAAAGGTTTTAAAGGTGTTATTATCATTAAGTCAATTTCATTACTGGCACAGGGACTATACAAGGTGATTCAAAAATCGATCAAGAAAACTTAAGGGGTGATGCTGCTTGGACAAAATAACTGGTCAGAATTGCATATAATTTTTTTCAAAATGTCATTCATTTTCTCGAGTTACAAGCCGTTAAAGTTCAATTTTTATTTTGGTTTTTTCGCCATATTGCATTTTTATTTTTAACCAATCCAGTTGATATTTGGTACACAAATCGAGCTTTGCAGATTCAAAAATTTTAAGACAAAAGTACTTTTTTAAATACCGCCAGAGGGCACTTTACCTAAAACTTAAAATTTATTTATATCATAACTTTTTATTTTGACAGATATCACAAGCTAAGGGTGCCATTTTATAGACAATCAAAAACTTAAAAAATAAGCAGTACTCTTTATTAAAGTCGATAAATCTCACCGTTTGGGCACCAATAGACATCAAAGTTTTCCATCGTCAGTTGAGTAACTGGACACCCTGTAAGTATGTAGGTAATTTGATTGAAATTAATGAAAACTTTGATGTCCATTGGTACCTAAATGGCGAGGTTTATCGACTTTAATAAAGAGTACCTTATTTTTTAAGTTTTTGATTGTATATAAAATGGCGCCCCCAGCTTTGCGATATCTGTCAAAATAAAAAGTTACGATGTAAATAAATTTTAAGTTTTAGGTAAAGTGCCCTCTGGCGGTATTTAAAAAGTACTTTTATCTTAAAATTTTTAAATCTGCTAAGCTCGATTTGCGTGCCAGCAATATCAACTGGATTGGTTAAAGCGATAAATGCAATATGTGCGAAAAACCATAATAAAATTGAACTTTGACGGCTTGTTACTCGAAACGAATGACATTTTGAAAAAATTTATATAAAGCTCTACCCTTTTTTTTTTCAAGAAGAACCCTTAAGTTTCATGATCAATTCTGAATCACCCTGTATAGTTTAAAAAAGATAATTATTTTTATTCTGTCGGCATATCTTAAATACCAGTTCATAATTCCTACAATTGATTATTAACATTTATTTTAGAGATGTTAAGCCTCATAATTTAATCGTAGACACTGAGAATCGAAAAATCCGTCTGATAGATTGGGGACTTGCGGAATTCTACCATCCAGGTCAGGAATATAACGTTAGGGTTGCGTCGCGCTACTTCAAAGGTCCAGAATTACTGGTGGATTATGGCTATTACGATTATTCCCTGGATATTTGGAGTTTTGGATGTATGTTCGCTTCGATGCTTTTTAGAAAGGAGCCATTTTTTCATGGGAATGACAATCAAGATCAGCTGCTTAGGATTGTTAAAGTTTTAGGTATGTTAAAACTTTTTCGGTAATTCTCTGACAGTTGCGGTCTTTGATTTTGACGAAGTTTGGTATAAGGATTTTTTAAAATTTTCTTCTTTAATGTATCCAAAACACAATCATGTTTTTTGTCACGAGAAGAGTTACCTACTCATCCTTTGCTTTATGAGCGGCCAAGTTTTACAGATTACACATTTGAAAGTAACCTTAACTGGCACCAACATTGTTTCTTCTTTACATCAACGAGCCTCTTTCGTCCACAACTAATTCCATTCATAGTTTCGCCGACGATAGTACCCTTCACTCCAGTTTTCATGTTCCTTAACCCATCACTAAACCTAATTTGGAAAACAAACGCAGAGCGATGCAGATATCTCTTTTCGCAGGATCTTGGTTTGATATTGGATTGGGGCGCCAAAAATTTCGTCCACTTTAATGCATCCAAAACACAATCATGTTCCTTGTTGCGAAAAGAGTTACCAAATACTCATCCTCCAATTTTGGTACCAAAATAGAGGTATGTTTAGGTATTCATTATAAGCGGCCAAGTTTTACAGAGCAAAAACACCTTCAATCTTGTGGGCGTCACATTTGAAAGCAACCTTAACTGGCATAAACACATTGTATCTATAGCCACGGCAGCTTCAAAAAGCTTGGATTCGCCTTTTGAGCCAAATAGTATTTTCCCATTCTAATTTATACACTTTATATGTGTCCCAAATCCGACCTCCCTTGGAATATTGTTCTCTTATCTGGAGAATGGCGTCCCCCACATTCCTAAGCATTTTTAATTCCATTCAAAGAAGAGCTATTCGTCTTATTAATGAACCTTCACTAACAAAAAGGCTTCCTTCTCTTGCCCATCGTCGGGCTGTGGGAGATTTATCGCTTTTTTAAAGGTACTTCCATGGCTTCTGCTCTGAAGAATTGTTCCTTCACTCACGATTCCCAACAGAGAGACTCGTGGTGCCACGCGTATGCATCCCTATACGGTCCAACTGGACAGACACCGAACTTCCAACTTTCTTCGTTTTTTATCCCTAGAGTTTCTAGAATCTGGAACCTGCTGCCCGCGGAGGTCTTTTCTTCCCCCCCAAATCTTCAAGTATATAAGTCCCGTGTCAACAAACTCCCTCTTACCCGGCTTAAGACACCCACGGTACGTTAGTATCTAGGCATTTAGCCTTCTCGTCGTTTGTCCAAGGATTAAAAAACGACATTTTGTCGAAAAACCCCTAGATACTAAAATTCGTCAAAATTGGAGTTACACCAACTTTCAAGAGAATTAATCGCCTTTTACTACTCTTTTAAAGATAACATTTTCAAATCTCACTTTAGGGGTCAACTAGAGATCGAACGCTCTAAAAACAACACCGCTACGTCATCGTCTGATATCAGTTCGCTATTCTGCCCCCGCCTACTTCAACTGGCTTCAAGTCAAATGGTATAGTTAGTTATTATAATATAAAAAATTTAAATAGTTTTGATGCTTTAAATACCATTATTTGGAAGACATGTCTACATGTGTTTTTTTAAATTCCTTAATAAAGCAAATTAAAAAAGAAAATATTTAACTAACCAGAAATAACCATGACCCCTAACGCACCAATTTTGCATGACCGTTCAAACCAATCAAATTACATGTTCCTGTGCTTTTTAGTGTAGTCTTTATGTAATAAATCGGCATGGTACCATTGTCATGTAAATTGTCCCGTCGCTAAGGTAAGGTGGAGCTTGGTAGCCATTAAGGTTAATGACGTCGGAGTGTTGTTCTTACAGAGTTTGAACTCTACTACTTTTTGTTTTAACTTTAATACTTCCAGTTAATGGATAAATAATTCTCCTTTTTAAATAATAATAAAATAAAACTACACTCCTCAAAAGAATTATCGCATATGCTCGATTCTTCAATAAGCTTCAATACAAAATGCTTCATTTAAATGGCCATATCTCTTTAATTATTAAGTTATCAAGACAAATAAAAAGAGAATGTTAAGGAAGGGTGGAGCTATAACTTTATCGTAACCGTTGTTATTTACTGTTACCAATACATCCTACGGGGCGATAAAACTTTTTTGAAAAAAAAATTTAACCGGCCTGTATAATGTGCTATTAATTGGGACGAATATCATTTGTAAATAAATTATACCCTTACTTATTTCTGATATTTTATAACCACAAATTTGATTACTCCCTTTCAACAGCACATCATACAGGGCAATGAAAATTTTTTTTTTGTTTTTTAATTTTATCACCCCGTAGGATGTATTGGTAACAGTAAATAAATAACAACGGTTACGATAAAGTTATAGCTCCACCTTTCCTTAACATTTTCTTTTTGAATTGTCTTGACAACATAATAATTAAAAGAGATATGGTCATTTAAATGAAAGCATTTTTGTATTGAAGCTTATGGAAGAAATCGAGCATATGCGATAATTCTTTTGAGGAGTGTAGTAATATTGCGCCATTTTGGTATAAATTTATGCATTTTAATATAAATATTAAATTATTAACAACCCTCGTCCTATGGTGTGTTACCATATTAAAAATACTTGTGATGAACACCTTATACTAGCGAAATAAACTTTTTAAATCCAAGATTACAAAAATTTCGTTTTTTAACACATATTTTTTAATATAGTAGCTTTAAAATTGAACAATATATTAAAGATTAAGTTTTTATAATGTGGTATTTATTTACGCGTAGGTAGTTACTTTAATTATTTAAAATATTTTATAAATAAAAATTAGCTAGTGGTAATTTTATTTATACAAAAATTAAACCAAAATTACCCTATGTACAAGGTTGCCACCATTAAAGTTAATAAATTACACTCGGTAATATTGCATCTATGTGTTATTATCAAATTATAAATAAAAACAAAATAATTATTTAATACACATTTACATATTCTACTGGGTTTGTGTAAGTTGCTAAAATGTTTTTATATTTAAATTAAATCAGCATATAATGTTGCAAGGAATTTAAATAGAGCTCAATGTTTTTTTTTGTTAACTGAGATATACCGGGTGACAATGACACTACTAACCAGTATTTTTTCCTTCAGTAAGAGCGTATTCTTTTCAAATTTTTAGATGGTATATGGAATCATAAGATGCCAATTTTGAATAAAAAGCTTTTGGTTTAATCATGGGTGATATAAACCCTCATATTTTTTCTTTAAAAAAATGCCGTTTGAAAAGTTCCAGTTGACTCGACGGCACAATATCTATGAAACTGCTGCTATCTTTTAAACGTTTTTGCGCCATTTTCCATTAAAAAAATTGATTATGGATATATCATAGTTTTAATATCATAATTCAAATCTAAAAAATATACAGGGTGTTTTTTTAAATACAGGCCAATATTTAAGCGAGTGATTCTTGGACCATTTGAAAAAAAAACTTTATATGGACATATGCCCCAAACGTCTTAACTTTTAAGATACAGGGTGTTAAAATTTTCAAAAAACAAAAAAATTTGAAAATATTGCTTTTAATAAAAACTGTTATTCTGGATATAAACCTTATTTTAAATAAATATTTAATATTTTTGTTACATAAATGCTAATAAATATTATATAATCAAATTTTTAAAAGAAAAATTCCGCAATGCCTCTTTTATGGGCTAAAAATATGCAATTAATTGAATTTTATTTTTTTCTCTCTCAAACTAAACAAAATACGGAAAAAAAACAAATAGTTGTAATTTTATTTGCCTAATCTAAAAAAGCACAAAAATGTTATACACATTAAGACAGCCAGTGGCGTACCGTTTTTTTAGAAATATTTCTTCAGTTTCCTCTCAAGACGCCACTGGACTTAATAAATGTAATTAAGTTAGTATTTCATGTTTTATTTGTTTTCTGGGAAAATTAAATTTAAACAAAATATTATTTGGTTTTTCTCCAGAATAAAATAAAAAAGTTTATTTAACATTTTAAGAAAATTAAAACTTTTATACATTATGAAGAACTATTCTGCTCTTACACAATATAATAAAACTTATTATTACTTTAAAAGAAATAAAATAAAGAAATATTCAATATTAAGTTACTTACAATACAAAGGTTTCAATCTATAAACAAAGGTTCATTGGCACTCGGTTGAAATCATTTTAATGCAATAAAATAAAATCTTAACAAGACGCCAGATGGGAACTGGGCCAATGGTTGCGTCTCAAAAATGTGGTAAATAGTTTACCAAAAATGTGGTAAACAGGTTACCTAAAAACTTACTTAGAAACTTGTTAGAAAATTGAAAAAATAAAATAAAAATGAAATGTCTGATGGACACTTTAGAGTTCGACATTACTTTTAAAAAATTAACTGGTAAAAGATACACCTATTAGGTATCTTAACCAGATAAAAAGAATAGTAAAAAATGTTTAGCCATATAATAAAGTATTTTATGTTTTATTTGTTTTCTGGGAAAATTAAATTTAAACAAAATATTATTTGGCTTTTCTCCAGAATAAAATTAAAAAGTTTATTTAACATTTTAAGAAAATTAAAACTTTTATACATTATGAAGAACTATTCTGCTCTTACACAATATAATAAAAGTTATTATTACTTTAAATAAAATAAAATAATAAAATATTCAATATTAAGTTACTTACAATACAAAGGTTTTAATCTATAAACAAAGGTTCATTGGCACTCGGTTGAAATCATTTTAATGCAATAAAATAAAATGTTGACAAGACGCCAGACGAGAACTGGGCCAATGGTTGCGTCTCAATTTTTTTTTCAGTTTTCTAACAAGTTTATAAGTAAGTTTTAGGTAAACTGTTTACCACATTTTTGGTTAACTATTTACCACATTTTTGAGACGCAACCATTGGCCCAGTTCTCGTCTGGCGTCTTGTTAAGATTTTATTTTATTGTATTAAAGTGATTTCAACCGAGTGCCAAAAATTTTGATTTTGAGTATTTTAAGAGGTTTTGCACCACCTGGCTGCTGTGAAAGGAGCGGACAAAGGACAAAGACGAGGGTATGTCGAAGGACCTTTTTTTTCCTACTTTGCACCCCCTGGAAGTCATTTTGCCGGCGCCTTTAATAGGTGCTATTTTATTTTAAATTGGCATCTGGTAATATAATATAACATCCTCAAATTTAAATAGTATACGTTTCTCTAAAAAAAAGAAAATGGCGGATGGTAATTTCGTTGTCAACCGGTATAGAAACTGTTTCCATTTAAAAACACAGTGTGTCGAGTAAGAGTGTAACAAATGAGAAGATAAAAAGCAATGGTTTCAAACTATATTAGTAACTTTGGTCCTAAGAACTACAAAATAGGTACGTCAAAAAAAAAAACTACAAACTGCACATTTTTATTTTTTTCTTGGACAATTTTAAATTATTTTCGAATGACACTAATTTTTATTTTTTAAGCGACCTAAAGAAAAGGAGAAGGGTATATATGTTCGACACCAATGATTTTTTAAATGTAGGTATGTACAGGGTTATTGACTAGATTTTGACCACCCCCTTAACTTTTTATTTTTAAAGCTACGCACCTGAATTTTTTACCAAATTATAGGAAGTTAAACGCATCTTTTAGAAAAATGAGAAAATATTATACAGGGTGTCCCAAAAAGTTTGGACAAATCAATGTTAATATTTTTTTAACAGAACACCCTGTATATTTGTAGAAAGTTAAAGAGCCCTTAAAGAGACCTTTTCAAAAATATATAACATGATGTATTTATCTTTCATATTTTGTGAGCTATCAGAGTTTAAAATTACAAATAATGACACAATAATAATTACAAGAGTGTTTAAACATCTATGTATTATATACTACTACTAATATGAAAATCAAAAATAAATATAATAATGTTAAACTGCTAAATGTTCTACAGGGCCCCCATCCACTTCGATACATTTTAAATAGATGCGTTTTTTCCTTCCCATTGCAGCCAAAATGTGACCTTGATTATTAGTGTTTAGTGCCGAAATCTCTTCTGTTATACAACGTCGGATGTTTTCACGTGTCATTTCCTCGGGTGTTATTATCTGGTCCAATTTTGTTTGAGGTAACCCCACAGAAATGAGTAAATAACTGTCAAATCTGGGCTATTAGCGGGCCATCTTATACTGCCAAATCTTCCAAGCCAGACGGGAAATCTGTCATTTAGAAACGAGTTACAAGACCGATATTATGGTAAGGAGCACCCTCTTGTTGCCACAGAACATTATTATTGTCTGGCAAATTTTGAACAATATTGTTCCGTAACACCTCGTATAAAACACGTGCCTTCGTTTTTATACCTTTATTAACAATGTAACGTAACTATGGTTACAATAACGGCAAAATCTTAAATTGTCAATGTCTCGAAGTTTACAGCTCAAAGGTCGAATCTGTACTAACTGATCGGAGGTTTCCCGTCGCCTTTTTATAGTATGGTGGAAGAGTAAAGAATGATCTAGAATATTCGAGAAATATCGTGAAAATTCCATAGTACATGATGGCATAAAAGTTATTAATGGATAATTCGGGCGTTTTCGGAAACCTTCGAAAGTGATGAAAGAACTTGGAAAAATTAAGGTAAATTATTTAAATAAATTAACAAACTAAATTAAATGATCCTAACTCTAAAATTCTATAACCTAAACACATTTTTGAAAGTCTGTAACAATATCTTGGACTAAATCGAAGTATCGGTCTCCGTTTAAAGAACCATTAAAAAATACGGGTCCTATTACCCTGTTATTTAAAATTCCACACCACACATTTACGGATGAACGACCAGAACGTTTAACTTGACTAATAGCACGGGGGTTTTCTTGAGCCCAAACATGACTATTCCGTCTGTTAAATTTTAAAACCGTTGAAAACACTAATTCGTCTGTCCAAATCATTTTGTTAAATAAAAGACCATCTTGTTCTAAAAGATTCATCATATTCCGAGCAAAATCTAATCGGGTTCTTTTATGCTCAATTGTTAAATACTGGACTGGTTTTGTAGGGGTGAAATTTATATTTCGCTAATGTATTCTGTATTTTATAATAAGTTTTTCTTAGTTCTAGTGCAGCCTTGTCTATGGAAGTGCACGGATTTTCTAAAAATCAGGGGTTTTGAATAAAGAAAACGAAACCCAAAACAACTTACCTTGAACATGTAGCACAATATTCTATTCGTCATCATAGTAGTTTTAATCTCGAATTATAGTTTGTTTCTTTCTCTTAAATGATAGTGTTTCCGATACCTGTTAATAAATATAACGAAAAGTATTCAAACTAGGAATAATGCTTTCTTCTCCATATCGCCTAGCATATTGTAACTGCGCTTGACGTTTATTGTAAAATTGAAAAATAATTTAGAAAAACCTTCTATTTTAAATCTAAGTGAATAATAATATTTAATATTTCATACTTTGATAGCTCGAAAACTATGAAAGATAAATACCTACATCATGTTATATATTTTTGAAAAGGTCTCTCTAATTGTCTACAAATATATAGGGTGTTTCATTAAAAAAAAGTAACATTGATATATCCAAATTTTTGTGACATTCTGTATAATATTTTTTGAATTTCTAAAAAATACGTTTCATTTCCTATCAGTTGGTAAAAAATCAGGTCTGTAGCTTAAAAAATAAAAAAGTTACAGGGGTGGTCAAAATCTAATCAATAACCCTGTACACCGATTACTTCGTCATTTGTGAACCGATTTTAAACATTTTTTATTTCAAAGAGTAAGGTGTTTCCGTTTATACCGAATTTATAGGTATTAAAGCCATCGCTTTTGTTTTGTGTAAACAGTTTATTTAAGAGAAAATTCGGGTAATAACATTTGGTACTAAAGTATAAAAAGCATATGTTTGTTTGGTTGTTAACATTTAGTATTTTAGCGCACATGTTATTACCCCACTTTGTCTCTTTTGATTTTTTTCTAATCATTTTTTTTAGTTTCTTTATTTATTTTGAAGTCGGTTTAGTTTTTTTAATGTATATTAATGACTCTTTTGTAAAGAGATAAAATAACTTACTTTTGATAATCTTTAATCAAATGGAAAGTTATTGCTCAAATTTAAACGGATTGAGGTTTAGTTTTTTAATTACCGCTAACTTCAGGTTTATTGCAAGGATATTTAATAGAATCTTTAAATATTATTTTTTCAGCAGGTAAATATCTAATTTAAAATAATGTACATTTATAAAATCCCTCACGTATAAATTAAAATAATTGTTTAAAGTTCCTATAAAAATGTAGGGTAGGTAATTAAAAATGGTTAAAAAATGAGCAGAAGGTTTCGTCTTGGTATTCGGGCATAACTTATAATTCTAAATAACTGTTTATTTATTATTTTTCTACATTTTCTGTATAAATAAACTTTATTATTTTTAGGCTTTCATGTTTTTTTGACATTGACATTTGTATATTCTTTAACTTTTAATAAAACTAACTACTGCTACTACAGTTTGAAACCATGCATCCTTGTAAAACTGTACATTTTTAATTTTCAGGAACATCCGAACTAAATAGTTACCTTAAGAAATACAATATTCACTTAGACTCAAATTTTCACCAGTTGTTAGGACATCACACTCGAAAATCTTGGCAAAGATTTGTAAATACCGAAAATGAATATTTAGTAGATAGTAATGCATTTGACTTATTAGAAAATTGCCTTAAAATTGACCACATGGAAAGGATTTCAGCAAAAGAAGCGTTAAGGCATAAATATTTTTCAAAAGTGAGAAGAAGAAGCGTCTTTGAAATAGGAAATAGCAGCGTTGCCGTCGCTGATAATTGTGATAAATCTTAGGAATTTTAATATTTTTTTAGTGATCTTTAATGTTTAAATGTTCCTTTGAATACGATATAATACTTATGGATATTATCATACCGATGCATTTTATTTTTAATTAAATGTCAGTAGTAATACTAAAAAGAGCGATGTTAAAAAAATGTTGTACATATATGGAACATGTAATACCAAAATATATTCATAAAATAGATAGAGCGATATCCGTGGCGGCGCAAGCTTTTTTAGGTTGGCCGATACCCGGCGGATGGGGGCAGCAGTATTTGCAAGTGCAATTAGGATCGCAATTCAGGGACCTGGGGAGGGTGGAAACAAGCTCTTAGCCTCCGTAAGATGGCTGATTTGTCCCCAAAATAAATGAGAATTTATAATATATTAGCAATATTAGTTTTTTCGACATACTTCTTACATTATATTCATTCATTCATACATATATTTCTGAAGCTAAAATATAGATCGTCATATTTTACCTTTAAAAATTTAGCATTTTTCCGCACTTTTTAGAACTCACCCGACTACTTTTGTCTAAAAGAGTGGATGATTTTGAAGATACAGGGTGTCAAAAGTTTAATATGGTTTTAGTTTTTTATTAATAATTTGGTTAATAATAGGTTTAGGCCACAATATTCGGCTAGAGAAGTTTTGGGAAGTGTAAAATTGAAATCTTCTTTTACTTTTATTGTAAAGTTCAGAAGGCGCCACCTGCGGTATCTTGCAGGCATTCAAAACAAAAGAAGTGTTAATGCAACTCTGTTTTTTAATTTAAGATAAAGAAATATATAATTTTAACATATTTTACCTAAAAACGGTATACATGGTAAAAGTTGACTTAAAGAAGCTGTTTTTGAAATATTTAGATTTAAAAATTCACTTCTAGGCTATACAGGGTGTTTAGGAAGAAGATGCTGATTTTTTAGACTGTGAATTATTACGTGATATTAAGAAAAAAGTTCTAATAACCCTATGTCATAAATGTCTTTTCTTTTGAGATACAGAGTGGTAAAAAGTTTTTTTGCTTTACCACCCTGTATCTTAAAAGTTAACCCATTAAAAATATATTTAAACTTTTATTCTTAAAAACCACTTAAGACTTCACACTTTTAAAGATTAGCATCTTATTCTGAAACACCCTGTATAGTTTAGACCTGGCCATACAGTAACAAATTTTTTGAATCTAGATATCTGAAAACGGCTGCTTAAATCAATTTGTTCTACGTAAACCTTTTTTAGGTAAAGAACAAAAGAATTATAATTCTTCTTTCATATTAAATTTGTGTAAATTACCGTAGATGGCGCCCTCTGGATTTTACAATAAAATTATAAGCCTATTAAATTTTTTTACCAATACACTTATTAATAACAAAATTATTAGGAAAAAAAACTAAAACCAGATTGATTGAGATTTAGACTAGGGTATGTAAGCAGAGCTGTACACAGGGGGCTTCCCCACAGGAGCCCAAAAAGACCTCTTTAAGATGGGTTGTTTGCTGGAGGTGGCGCCTAAGCCGCTTTGTTTACTCACCTGGAGTCCTTTTTTTTTTGGTGGTTGCCTTCTTGCCTCCTTCTCCAAAATCATTTCCTGTGTACGGCCCTGTATGTAAGTGTAAATTGAAAGTCATATTTTATCGTTAAGAATTGGTGGTAGAAACTAGAGCTTAAGCCTCTCCAAAAACCACCTGCTAGGTGAGCTACTAAGTACAATATTTTAATTAAACAGAAACGTTGTAGGTTATGTAAAAAAAACGTTTATTATAAACTGTTGCTACTTTTTCGCCTTATATCTCACGAAAATTTACACATCTCCGTCACTTTATAAGTTATGTTTATGATTTGTCTTATAAATGGTAGAAACCCCAAGTTAAAGGGGTATTAATGGGGGTAAAGCCTAACCAAAACTTTATGTGCACGATTCATTTTTTAAAAGTTAAGCTACACAAACATATCGACCACAGAAAAATCCAAATATTTAATTTTTGCATTTTTATAACGAAACAAACGGATTTTGGGATTGTTTGCTTATCACGCTGTAAAAACCCAAAAATTACCTATTTTAATTTTACTTTTATTGGACCCTATTCTGTTAACATTTATTTTTTAATTTATTATTATTATTTTTTAAGCTGACGGAAGAAAATTTGAATTTTAGAATAAATCTAAATTCTCGCTTTGTAATGACATAGCGCCACTTAATAATAATTTTTAATATTGTGACCATAGATCATTTATTCAAGAATTCCGGGATTTGGATTATTTGGGATATTTTTTTTTCTTGGGCCCCGTCGCGTTTCTTTGTTTTTTGTTTCATAGGCCGGTTGGGCGAACGGTTGGGCAAGGACAATATAGGTGGGGCGCTCGCCACATCCCGCCCACCCCTGGCGCCGCCACTAAGCGATATTGTCAATATAATAAAATATCAAAATGTTTGACTTATCATTAGGGAGACTGGGGAGGGATAATACGTTTTTAACAAAACCATTTCTGTAGGCTATGTTAAAAACAATTTTACTGTTTTTTTGTGCATTCTAAGTTATTGGGGTATTATATAATAAAAATACAACACACATTCTTATTATTAAAACAAAAAAAAATTGGGTATAATTTTTCATTCCTGACATCTGATCCAATACTTATGAGGTTTTAATTTCAAATATAATAAATTACAATAAATGCAGGATACGTCTTCCTGGTAATCTACTGTTTCCCTTTCAATGCCATATCAATTTCTTACCTCTTACGAATTTTTCTAGTTTTTAATTTTTATCACATGTATCGACCCTTTCATAATGTCTAATTAAACAACAACCTCCATAACAAACATAATGTGAGAATTTTCCTACGGGCTTGCATTTATTAAATGCGCAAAATACAAAACCGTATCATTCCCTTGTGTATCAACCCTCCCTAGTCTCCCCTATTTATATTCGCTTGATTGTAGTTTATATTTAACGTAAGTAATTTTTGTATATCTTAAATCAGTTCTTTAAACCTTAACTGTAATTACTGTCCTGTTATGGTTATCTTAAGTAAAAAAATATATAATAATATTAACCATTTCGTTATGAGCGCAGCAGTTAGGATAATAAAAGTCCTCTCCCCCTTTTATCTTTTAAATGGGACAAGATATCGAAATTGGGTAAAATTTGGGTATAAGGATGTCACTTAAACTACTTTTTGGCAAAAATTATTTCTGTCACATGACCTAGTACCAAGGGGGCACTAGCTTCTTGTTTTTAAGGGAAAGAAGGGTTATTTAGTACGTTTTAGAGGACTTTTGATTATTTATTTATCACCGTTTTATTTTAAAAAAATAACCCATTTGTTCTAGAGTTACAAGCGTTTGAAGTTTAGCTTCAATTTGTACAAACAGTGCGGTTTTTAAAAGTTCTCTCCCTCAGAACCAGTGTCAAGGGGTCACTAGCACCTTTTTTGACGTGACAACGTCTTATAATTCGATAGATTCGGCTGCACGCATCAAAAAACCTGACTTATGCGGCGTTACCTAGCGCGTTCCATTTAAGGCTTGAAGTGCAAGCGAGAGCGCGGAACAAGCGACATAGAGGCACAATCTTCGTGTTCGGCAGCGTTTGACATTTGTTTCTCTCCTACTTGAGTGAACGTGCAAAGAAAAGTGAATGTGGTGTTAATTGTTTATAGCAACAATAATTGCGGCGAACAAGGTAATGATTCTTTTGACGTTGTCATGTTCAACTATCGTTAGTAAACCGACTTTGCAGACAAGATTTTTTTCCAACTGAAAAGGGGGTCATTTAGCTCGTTTAATAGGCCCTTTAATTTTCTACTTAACGCCACTTTCTTTTTAAAATCGGCCCAGCCGTTTCAGACTTACAAGCCAATGCCATTAAAACCTCATTCTTTTACACTATTTAAGCCAAATTTCAAACCGTTCTGGTTATTTCTGTCTTATTTCAAAAACAAAGTAGTGTTGAGTAGAGAATCAAAGGACCTTTAAAACGAGGTGCTACATGCCCTCCTTACTATTTGAAAAAAAAATGGTAAAGTGCCTCCTTGGTACTAGGTCACGTGACAAATTATTTTTATGCCATAAAGATGTTTAAGTGACACCCTTTTACCCAAATTTTGCTCAGCCTCGATGTCTTGTCCCATTCAAAAGATAAAGGGGGTATGACTTTTAATACCCTTACTGTACAGGGTAGGCAAAATTGGGCATTTTTATGGACTATCTCAGTTATTATTGAATGTAGGTGTTATGGGCTCAATTTTGAAGAAACTAAAAATGGCGTAGTTAGAATTTTAGTAAAACTATTTATCTAAGAGATACGAGGGAAAATTGAAAAATTGACGTTTTTTATCTTACCCTATATACCCCTTATTAAAAGAAATAGCAAAAAATCATAAAAGCATTTTTTGTTAAACTTTTTACGTAGAATCAACAGAAAATATTTGATTTTTTTATACAGGGTTGCGTGAAAAAGTTACGATACCAACTGAATGTTTTTTTATCGAACACCCTGTATATTTTTTTACTAAATGACAGCTCTTGTCCCTCGATAATAAATACATATAACATCGTATTATTATCTCTTTTAGTTTTTTAAAAATATTTGAATTTTAATATTTGTTTTTGAGCGTACCTTGTTTAAACACCTTATACCACAATAGTATTTTAAAATAATATTTAAAAATAATAGTTGGGATAGTTTTTATGATTAATACTAACCCTAATAAACTTTTTAAAGTATGAACACAGTAAAAAAATATGTGGTTTTGTGAAAGACCCAAATTTTTGTAAATTGTCTTCTAACTTTTTAAATATGGTTTTATGTGAATAATGCCCTTAGGTTATCAGGTGTTTGTTTTTTTTTCCTAAAGACTCCCAGTTTGTAGTGTATTTTTAAAAGGAGTAATATTCTTTTGTATTTATAGCGTTCTTCTGTTTATACTTTAAGGATAGTATAATTAAAAAAAAACATTTTAAATATTACATTTAAATAATATTTTAAAATAGTTTTGTAAAAAAAGGTGTATATACGAGGTACGTTTAAAAACAATTATAAAAATTTGTATTAAAGGATATATAGGGTAAAATAAAGAACGTCACCTTTTTTAATTTCCATTCGTATCTCTTGGATAAATAATTTTATTTAAATTCTACCTACACCATTTTTAGTTTCGTTCAAATTAGCAAGCCCATAACACCTACATCAGTTTTTTAATGGCTTCAGTAATAACTGAGATAATCCATAAAACCACCCAATTTTGCCCACCCTGTAGCAGTGTGTCCGAATTTCATTGCAATTGCAGGATATCTTGGTTATTATTAGGGAAGTGTAAAAATTGGTAAATTAAATCAATAGGATGAATTTTCTTTGATAATTTTGATACTTTTGATGTTCAACGGCAAAGCGGCTGAGTGCGCCTGAATGCAACCAACATCTTTTACTTAACTTGAGAATTTGTATATTCTGTTCCAACATGCAGCACCCTATATGTTGACGAGATAATAGTTCTAATGACCAAGCTGCTATTTGTCCAACGTTTTCGGAAAATTAAAAAATAATAAATCACAGAAATGCTGTATTATTTATTTTAATGGCCCAATATTTTCTATGTTTTATGCTAATAACTATTTTAAACATTATTGCATCTATTTGGTGGTCCAAGAGGAAACAAAATATTAGGCAACGGTGCATTTTCCCAATAACCTAAAAAAAAATTATACCAATAAAAATACACCTTCATCTTTGTACAAGATTTTTTAAAAGTAGAATTAATTATACTACGTGCATTTCTTTAATGTCCCTCCCCTTCTTTATATTTGTTTAAACGGATCAATATAAAATAGTAAAACTTGGAATATGAAATTGATGTATAAATACAATGTTTTAGGGTAAAATTGACAGATGAACATTTCAAGATAGCGGCTGGGCGCTATCTTGGAAAAATAAAAATGAAATTGAAGAGGGTCTTGTGGCACACTATTTTAAAGCTCCTGACTAGTACTTTATAACTCTAGAATATAAAGTCATTATCTTTACCCAATACAACATGGTGGCACTTTAAAAATTACCTTAATACCTGATTTGCATGGCCATATTTCCGAAACTAATAAAGTTAGATGTCCCTAATGTTGTATTTTCTTAAAGGTCTTTTAAAGATCTTTATAATGTTAATACTAGTGATAATATAAAGGGTAGGAAAAAAGTATATATTTTTTTAATAAAACGCCCTGTATATTATATTACAATTTACAAGATCTTTAAAATACCTTTAAGAAAATGTCACATTTAGTACATCTGACTTTATAAGTTGTGAAAATATGGCCATCCAAATCATGTATTTTGGTAATTTTTAAAGTGCCGCCATTTTGTATTAGGTAAAGGTATTAACTTTATATTCTAGGTTTATAAAATACTTGTCATAAGCTTAGAAGTGATGTGTTACAAGACTCCCCTTTCTATTTATGCAATAATTTTATATCTAACGATTTACATTTTTAGAATTGATCCGTTCAAAAATTAAAGGGGATATTAAAGAAAAGCACTGTATATTGCATTATTTTGACTTAAAGCAATTAAAGATATGTGGAAATCAAGTGGTGCATTACTAAAATAAACAGACCTGGAAAGCGATCTCCGCTCGACATGTTACACTGCATACTTAAAGGAGCTTCATGATACACTTCGTCCAACAATTCCACTCTCATTTTGTTCCACTGGATAGCATTATAGTTATATGATATACCCTCGTTTTGAGATGTCGGTTGATCTTCCCATCTAAACATTTTAAAATCATATTTAATTTAAATTTTATAGTGCAACTAAAAGTCTATTAAATATTATAATTCTTTAAAATAAAAATTAGTGACATTACAAAATAGGTAATATACAGCGTGATTTAAAAATCGATCACGAAACTTAAGGAGGCGATTCTACTTGACAAAATAAGGGTAGAGCATCATAATATAAAGTTTTTTCAAAATGTCATTCGTTTTTCGAGATACAAGCCGTCAAAGTTCAAGTTTTTATTTTTTGTTTTTAAAATTGCCTGCTTACAGGAAAACCGATGTTGACTAATATTTGAAAGATAGGCTAAGTCGTCTGCGCTTCATCATTTTAGTAACAATTCACATTGATTGTGTGCCGCGTTTTTCGCCAATTGTTTTCTTGTCATAATTGTTTAGTGTTGACAGCTACAGTAGTTTTTGGCATGTTTTCTAAAAGACTAATAGCAGACCATTAAAAAGAGTGCTCTTGATTTACCTCGCTTAATTCAACGGTTTAGAGGTAAATCACCCTTAAAAATTAAGTGGTAAATTTACTTTCCTCATTCCGTTACCACCAGCTACCAGGTAAATAGCTATCAAAGTACACTAAAGCTGTCAGTTTAACATCAAATAAATTCGCTTTTTAAACTATTTAATTTATAATCTTAAAATATCTAATAATGGCTAATCACCAATATTCAAACATCGAATATTGTAATGTCCTATTTTGTTATGGAAAAGCAAATGGTAATGCAGAGTTGGCAAGAAGATATTAAGTATATGGAGAGTCATCCGGAAAGAAATATCCTCGTGCTCAAACATTTTCCAGTGTGTACAGAAGGCTTGCGGAATGTGGTTCCTTTAAAAGCTATAATGGAAATAGGGGAAGAACTGCTAGAAACGTACAACAAGAAGAAAAAATGCTTGAAATTATTGAAGATAATCCAGGTACTAGTACTAGAAAAATTGGGAATGAAGTGCGGCTCTGTCAGGCTAGTTCATGGAGGGTACTAAGAGAAGAACAACTCTACCCGTTTCATTCACAAAAGGTGCAGGCTCGTTATGACGATGATCGGACGAGACGGTTGGAAATGTGCAATCAGATCCTAGCTAAGTATGAACACGATAATCGATTAATTGGCCTCATATTATTCACTAACGAAGCTGGTTTAACTCGTGATGGCATAACAAATCTACACAACATTCATACATACACTTACGAGAACCTAAACAATGTGGTAGAAACGAAACATTAGCATAGATGATAATATGAGATTGCCTTATTGGTCCTCATTTCTTTGATGGCCCATTAACTGGTGACGTATATTTAGATTTTATCCAAAATCGTCTCCCATTGTATCTGGAAGATGTGCCATTGGAAGTAAGGGCCAACTTGTGGATCCTCCAAGATGGAGCTCCGCCCCACTTTAGTATATGTGTCCGGCAGTATTTGAATGCAACATATCCTGAGCGATGAATAGGACGAAGTCGACCATTGGCATGGGCAGCGAGGTCACTAGACCTTAATCCTATGGATTTTTTCTTTTGGGGTCATTTGAAACAATTGGTGAACGATACACCAGTAATCAACGTCGAGGATCTTGGCTTCAGGATAATCGAAAAGTGCCAAATTATTAAAGAAACACCAGGTATTTTTTATCGAGTTACGCGACATTTTTTGAAGAGTCTTAGGAAATGTACTGAAGAAAATTTTGAGAATCTTTTAGTTTGCTACGTACTGTTTCATTAATTTTAGAAATTTAATGTATATCGCAATAATCCATATACTATGAATATTTACTGATTAGCCATTATTAGTTATTTTAAATTTGTAAATTAAATAGTTTAAAATGCGTATTTTATTTTACACTGACAGCTTTAGTATAATTTGATAGGTATTTACTTGGTAGCTGGTAGTTATGAAATGAGAAAAGGAAATTTACCACTTAATTTTTAAGGGTGAATTACGTCTAAACAGTTGGGTTTAGCGATGTAAATAAAGATTACCTTTTTTAAAAGCCTCGCATTAGTTTTTAGAAAACATGCCAAAGTAGCTGTCAACACTAAAAAATTATAACAAAAAAACAATTTTAAATGTAGGTAAAGTGCCCTCTAGCGGCAAACAATCAATGTGAATTGTTACTAGAATGATGAAACGCAGACGCTTTGGTCTAGGTTTTAAATATTAGTCAAATCGGTTTTTCTGTAAGCGAAGTAATTCAAAAATAAAAACTTAAACTTTGACGGCTTGCAACTCGAAAACGAATGACATTTTGAAAAAAAATTATATGAAGCTCTACCCTTATTTTTTCAAGTAGAATTACCCCCTTAAGTTTTGTGATCGATTTTTGAATCACCTTGTATAATGAAATTTAAGTAATAAAGTAATTATTATTAATTAGAGGAATTGGACTTATCATAAAAAAGTTTTTATGTAACTGGAACACTTTTTTTATACAATGTAATATCATGGTTATATCACACTTATACGATGCGACTAAAATTAAATTGTGTGTAAACTGTACATTAGTGCACAACATTTCAGGATAAATGTCATAGAACAGTTTCAAATGAACTTTTTATATGATTTTTGGTATCAAAACAAGAAGAATGAACAATACACTAATGTACAAACTTAAATTTTCTCGATTTTAGAAAAGAACGAAATTGCATATTTAGAAGAATTTTTAATTCTGAAGATTTTTCCATTATAATAATTTGCGATATTAGCAAAAATAATGGTACTTTACTCTTGAGGAATTTTTTTTGTCCAGCCTCGTAGATTACTGATACAGTTTGATATCTGATGACTGTATTTAAGGTTTTGGACATAAAAT
Source organism: Listronotus bonariensis (assembly GCA_014170235.1). Lineage (NCBI taxonomy): Eukaryota > Metazoa > Arthropoda > Insecta > Coleoptera > Curculionidae > Listronotus > Listronotus bonariensis. The sequence goes on along the minus strand of JACEGR010006495.1, from coordinate 24,812 downwards.
TTTTTTCATATTAAATTACTTTTTCACTATATGCTACCACACATCACTGTAAAATTCTGTTTTAAGAAATGCTTCTCCAAAATTTATAAAATTGGAGTTACGCACTTTGCGAATTACACTGACGATATAACGCCAACTTACGTAGACACACTGTACAGGGTGGTGCGATTTCGACTGTTTTAACTGGAAACTCGTATTTTTTGACCAGAAAAAAATGACATAGGTGTCTTGGGCTCGATTTTCGAAATAAGATGAATGGTGAAAAGCGCATCCCGAAATCTCTATCGGTATCCCAGAAAATGATAAATTATTTACCTGACTTTGACAATTGCCGATTTTTTTCCATGGCCTATTATAGCAAAAATTAAAAAACTGAAATATCTCGCTTTATTTTAAAGATAAGTATGAATAATAATATATCATTGAAAAGAGCAAAAAATAGGCATTTTTTGAGATCATTGCCAACTATAATTTATATTTAAAAAAAACTAAGCTTTATATATTTTCAACGAAACCAGAAATAACTCTAAAAATCTCAGCAGTCCAATGGATTCCACTCAAAAAAGTGCCTTAAGAATGTTTACACCGTTTTGGAAAGTTTTCAAAAATGACGGACTTACGAATTTGTTTCAAAATGGCTAACAAATAAAAAAGCCCTATATCTCGGATACCGATAGAGATTTCGGGATGCGGTTTTCAACATTAACGTAATTTCGAAAATCAAACCCAAGACACCTATGTCATTTTTTTCTATCTGGTCAGGAAATACGAGTTTCCTGTTAAAACAGTCGAAATCGCACTACCCTGTACATTAGAGTGAAGACGCACAGGTCTTCACTCTAATATATTTTTGAATTTGGCATTGAAATGTAACTATTTTTTATGAACCACGTTCCATGTCTAAGATAAACGTTTATTAAGAAACCTTCTAATTAATCGGACATACAGAATGTTTAAAATTTATTTTGGTTTCAGTGTTTTACCAATAATTTTCGTAATAATACTTAGGTGTATTATCACAATATTATTTGGCTAGTGGGGCTTTTATTAGGTAAGAAATAAGAATCTGCTATCACTTTTATTGTGAACTTTACAGGGCGCCATCTGCGGTATTTTGTATAATTTAAAAACAAAGTTACCTTTTTGAGCCACTCTGTAATCTGTATGCAACTTTTTAATAAAAACTCTTATTCTTCAACATAATTTACATAAAACGGTATATTTGGTAAAAGTGCATTAAAGCAGTCGTTTGTGAGGTATCTGATTTTTTTTAAAAATAACTCTCTGTATTGCCAGAACTAATCTTTAAACGTGTCAGTCCTAGGATAATTTTAAAAAGAAAAGTTTTTATAAACCTATGTCCTAAATATCTTAACTTTTGAGATAAAGTGGTAAAAAGCTAATTTTTTTAAAGCTTTACAATCCTGTATCTTAAAAGTATGCCATTTAGGACATAGGTTGATTAAAAGTTCTCTTTTGGAAAACCTATTGATTCACACTATTTAAGATTAGCATCTATATCAGCCTAGACCTAGCTATTCCAGAAGTTAGTAGCTGCTTAACTCCACTTGGATTACGTTTACCTTTTTCATGTAAAATATGCTAAAGAATAAGAATTTATATCTATAAATTACATACAAAGTGTTTGTGTAGAAAAGTTATTTCGTATTTAAATTGCCCAAGATACGCACCCTTCCCAATTTACAATAAATTGGCAGATTCTAATTTTTCACCTTTCAAAGTAACCAAGTACCCCCCTAAGACAAATTTTGTGACAATATACTTTTTTATTAAAAAATTATTTACAGAAAAACTAAAACCAGAATACACTTTTGACACCCTGTATCTCCGAAATCAGCCACTTTTGGACTAAGGTAAGTTGGGCCAGATAGTCCAGATATTTTACCCTCAAAAATTTGTGGCAGCATTTTTCAGCATCTTTCAGAGATACCCCATTTTTCCCACAAAGCAACCACTGCTTTTTTCCAAAATACTTACTCATGCATATAATTAAAAAAGTTTGGAGAGCTTGATCTGATATTGAGCTCTTACAAACTTCCAGATCCGTATGCGGATAGTAGTGAACATAGTTTACACACATTTCGTCACTTATAGAAAACCCGCCTAGAGTAACATTTTTTCTATCAAGAGTATTGAATTCACATTTTGTCATAAGAACATCTCCCTAAAAATATAAACATATACAGTGCGTTCCAAATTAGACGAGCCACTCTAAATAATTTAGTTATTTGTACACTGAACACTGAAAAATTCCAAAACACGTCAAATTTAATTTTTAAGGGGACGCATTTTTGTGTCAAAATTTACTTGTTTAAGGTTATCCCTTCCCTCACCAATACAAACGTCAGGGCCGTAATAACTGATTGAGGCACCCTAGGCTAGAATTCCCAGGACGCCTATTTTCCAACAAAAAAAATTTGAAGAGCAAAAAAATAAGGCCTTTCCTCCTTTTTGCGTCTATTTTATTCCAAGGCAACTTATTCACACAGAAAGTTTTTAAAATCAGTTTAGTAGTTTCTGAGAAAAATCACTCAAAATACCGGAGTCCATAGTAAGTGGCTCACCACTGTAACTTTTTTATTGTTTAAAATATCAAAATTAAATTTGGTACGTACGTATATCACATAAATTTGCACTGTTTTACGAATTCAGTTGTTTACTACTACCTCCGGTTAAGCCGGAAACGACATATTTCTTATTTTAAATGAGACACCCGGTATATTTTTACTAAATTTGAATATAAAATGACGTTTTGAATATATTGACCAATGACCTTTTATCCTTTACAGTCTTACTACACGTCAATGATATTGATATACATTTACATTTAAGGCACTCTAGATTTAGAATTAAATCAAATAAATATTTAGAGGTTTTTTATGTGTCATTGTACTCGGCATGTCATTTTCTATTCAGATAAGTAAAAATGTGGGTGAAGGAAGTTTAGGTCGTTTCCGGCTAAACCGGAGGTAACGTAAAATTTCTAAATTCATGAAATATTGCATGTTTATGTGATATACCTACGTACCAAATTTTATCTGGATATTAAATAATAAAAAAGTAATAGAGGTGAGCCAATCGCTATATAGCGACCCCGGTATTTAGGGTAATTTTCTCAGAAACTACTGAGCTGATTTTGAAAACTAAAGTCTGTTAAAGAGAGAATTAAAAACCATTTAAGAAAAGGTATCACTTGTCCCCCTTCCCATTTAAACTTTTTGACGTTTGTGTTAGTTGCGAAAGGGATTAACCCTGAACAAGTAAATTTTTGTCACAAAAATGTGTCCCTCTAAAAATAAAAATTGACCTGTTTAATCGAAAGCGGCGACAGTGATTTCTAAATCACTTTGATTTTAAACAGTGATTTCAATCACCGCAGTGACTTAGTATACATAAATATTTAACTAAAAATGAAAATATAAAAACAGCTCGGTGTCTGGCAACGAATACGAATATATTATTTATGCAGCTCTTATCGGTTTTCATTGACATGCAGCATAATATTTATTGATTTTATAAAAATAAATATTATGCTGCAAATTAAATTAACAGCAATATTACGAAATCTAAATTTTTTGGGCTCGTAACTCAAATAATCACTTTTATATAAGGTGTGACAACAACAAGCTTAATGTGATATATTGCAAATATTATTATGTAAAAATAATATCAAGTGTTAGGGTTTATTCATTACCTACTTTCAAAAATAAAAAAAACATTATTTATTAATCGAACACCATTTTAACATTTTTAACTTAAATTCAATTACAAAAAATATAAATATAAAATAAAAAACTTTTAAAGAGAAAACAAAACGCATAATAAAAAATAAAAAGTTTTAAATTCTTTCAAATAAATAAAAATAAAACAATATATAAGCTTACTACTTTTTCCCAATGAAGAATTAAAAATTAGCATTAATGAAAGATTAGTTTTCAGCTTTGTTTGCGCTTAATTTATTTCTACGGTCGATTAATATTAACTCGGCTTTGGAAAACAGTCTTTCACATGGCTTGGCGGTGCCCGCCACCCTCCACGTCTAAACAATATAAATATCATATCAGCTTAAATCACTGTTTTCCTTCACATAATATTTTTAAATAATAATTCATAGGTATATCATATTTCGATCGGCGCCATCAGCGATCATCAATGCGTGTCGTGTCGATGCCGATTGCAGTATTCGCTTCAATCACTGATCACCGTATTTGCAAAAGTAAATCACCGGTAGCGCCAGTGATTTTCCATTCACCGGTGAAATATCGCGGTTATTGATATATCGTCATCGGCGATCATCCAATGCGTGTCGTGTCGATGCCGATTGCAGTATTCGCTTCAATCACTGATCACCGTATTTGCAAAAGTAAATCACCGGTAGCGCCAGTGATTTTCAATTCACCGGTGAAATATCGCGGTTATTGATATATCGCCCAACACTATTTTTTATAGGCGTACAAATAACGGAGTTATTAAGGGTGGTTTTAATTGAAATGCACTGTATTTATAAGCATTATATAAGGGTGTCTTGAAAAGTCAAGGATAATAGTAAGACGGCTGGTGAACAATCCTTAAGCATCTAAAAAACATAAAATGACGGTAAAAGATCGATGGTTTTCGGGATATTGGCAGTTCCACCAGGCCTGTCAGTGATATTATTGACTTTCCGAACAATCTGTTTGTGTTCTTTCTATAAGAACAGTTGGTTTTATATAATTTAATTACTAATAAATTTAATTAATTATAATTTACTTACTGGTAAAACGTGACGGGTCTTTTTAACCTTCGTATTTCTTGAAAGTGAGTACTAAAATGGTTGTCTCTGTCAAGTTCTGGTAGTTCTCTACCATAAGCATCAAAATGGCGGGTATACACTTTAGTACCTGTTAAATGGGTATGTAGTTGCGAACCAAAAATTGTAATACCTTCTGGAGGCAGTCCCTAAAAAACAAAAAGATAGCAAATAATATAGTCTAAAATCCAAAATAGGAAGCGACCTTCTCACCTCTGTTTACCGGATAGAAACGGTTTTTATATTAGAGAAGTAATGTAAGTTTCAAAATTTTGAGTTACCCTGTATGTTGTTAATTTTTATATTATTAACGTACATGACAGTAATAATATATTAATAAATTTTTGTTTCTTCGACTTTATAAATAAAGCTGTGGTAAATTTTTAAATTTTAAACTCTAAAAAAACGTTTTGGTTACATTCTGTATTTATTTAAAAATATATATTTTAATAGCTTAGCATACGTACATATTTAAAAATATGAGGGGTTGCCATTATACAAGGTTGTGTCAAGAAACTTTAAAGGTTATTTTTAAAAAATTAAATATGGCCCTGACCTAATTTTTATGGCCACCCTATGGCGATACCTTTGTTTAAATACTATCTCCAAAATAAAACGAGTTTTTTATCCGGTAAACAGATGGGTAAGGTCGCGTCCTATTCGGATCTCGTACTAATAGGCTTTCGATATTAAAGTATGGTGTGGTACCTATATTACATACACCTTTCAATGAAAGAACTTAATTGATTCCTTTATAAATGTCTTCTTAAAATAGTAGAATCTACATTGCATTTATTTAATCCCCCTACCTTGATCTTCTATTTTTTGAACGGATCAATTTAAAAAAATAAAACTCTATGCAATGAAATTTTTGCGTTTGACAACAGAAATTACTATCCAGCAATTAATTTTTTCAGACTGCAATCGTTGCAGTTTTTCAGATTTAGGGACATTTAAGGACTGAATTCTACAGGTTATTTCTGATATAAAACCTTAGATATATTTATAACCTAACTCTTTGGTTTTGGACAAAATGGCGTTTAAAATGTTCAAACGACAGCATTATGCAGTTTTATGGGAAAACAAAATGAACATCGCAAAAATGTAAAATGCTTAAAATAGTTTTTAGAAGACTTTACTCTTAGAGACCATTATAATACTACTTCTTGTTTAACCAAAAGTGATGTAAAATTTGAACTTCAAGTATGATAACCCTGATAATTTTAATGGAACGCCCTGTATATTTCCTAAGATTTAAATACATTTAAGCTATTCTGATATAAAACCTATAACATACCAATAACCTTACTTTTATTTTTAGAGAAAACTGAGTTTAAAAGGTCTAAACGACCTCACAATAGATTTTTTGTCGTCGTCTTGACCTTTTCAAAAGCCATTTTTCTAAAACTAAAGGATAAGCTATGGGTATATTATAGGTTTTTATATCAAGAATAACCTAAAATATAAATCTTAGGAAAAATACACTGAGGAGTGTTTTAATAAAATTATCGAGACCAGTATTCTTAAAGATTAAATTTTCAGCACTTCCGGTTAAACAGGAGTAGTATTATAATGGTCTTTTAAAACAAAAGTATTTTAAAAGTAGTTTTTAAGCATTTTAAATTTTTGCGATGTTCACTTGTTTTTCCATAAAACTGCATAATATACTGTCGTTTGGACGTTTTAAACGCCATTTTTTTTCAAAACCAAAATAGTTGAGGTTATGAATTTAGTTTTTATATCAGGAATGACCTGTAGAATTCAAATTCTAAAATATACAGGGTGTTTTATTTAAAATATCAAAGTTTATATGACTTCGGTTAAACCGGAGTAATACACAGATGCTATTATATCTTAAATTGGCATCAGATGATACAATATAACGTCCCTAAATTTGAAGACTACATGGGTTGCACTGAAGAAAATAAATTGCTGGATAGCAGCTTCGTTTGTCACCCGGTATTTAAGAGTAAAAATAACCCTACGAAAACTTCGAGGAAAGTGAGGGGGAGGCGGTCCGCCCCAGTTAAGAGAGGGCACCCAAAAAATTTGGACATTTTTAAAAATTTTTACTTTTTATTTTTTTTGTCTTACCACCACGATGGCCGCAAGAACTAATACAATATCCAGTTAGTGAGAATGATTCTTGTCCTGGAGGAATTGCCATTTTTATCTGTGTATTCCAGCCCGAGTTCTATAACGCCTGCATCCATTTTTCTTAGTTTATCAGATATTCTAAAGCCTTATACCAGAACTGTCTATAAATCCTAAAAAATAAGTAGATGATAGTAATAAGTCAGTTACGTTGTTTTTTGTTATTAACTGGGTAACTGAAAAATGATTATAAGCAAGGTTAGTTTATATTTATACTGGGAAAGGGTTGCGACATATCCTCAACTTTTAGGCGGTTTGAGGTCGGGGACGCAAGGAAGGGCACCCCACGGAGAAAAAGCTGGCAAGACTTGGTAAAATCAAAGCCGATAATCAATCCAGTGGCGTCTAGAATTTGCGCATTTCATTTTGCATTGTTTTTGAAAGTGATATTTGTTAAAAAATGTAATTCCAAATGTTTTTTATTTAAAGTGAAAAGAATTTACAACTTAATAATAATTTAAAACAGTTGTGTAAACGGTTGTTCTACTAATACAATAAACTGTATATCTCCGGCACTGAACAATATGGCCGAAAAATGGAAGATGTGACGTCATCACACGTCAAAGCAACCCTATATAGACCGACTTTGAATTATAAGTATCTCTCCTTTTACCTTCAATAAATTTAATTGGCTAAAATGTTGGCTACATTGGTCAAAGAGTAACTAGAGTGTCCTATAAAAAATGTCTGCAGCCGGAATATTGATTGGTATGTAAAGAAAAAGAATTATTAGATTTGCTTGACCTAAGTACAATTATTGACATCTTACGAGAAAGAAAAGCAATTTTTGGAAAAACAGAGTTGAGAAAAGATCGTAACCAAAATTGAGGGCAAATTATTGTTTTTTTTTTTTTAACATTTTGTTACCATTAATTATTTTATTATAAATACATTTTTTGCAAAAAGTTCTTTAAATGTGCTTACCAGATTTTAATTCTGGATTGTTATAGTGGATTTCAAGCATCACATAGGGATTAAAGTTTTCACCTCCTAATGGTAAAGCTGCTTCCTAAAAATAATGACAGATAAAATAAACAAAAAATTTAAATAATATTAAAATCTTAGAACAGGAAGAGATAGTTATTGGTATTGTACAGGCGGTTTTACGTAAATCTCGAGCTAAAAATCTAAAGTTGTTCCATGTATAATACACAATTTTTCTGTGATGGAGAAAAAACGACGACTTTTCATTTTAATAAAAACATAATATTTAAGTCAGAAAATTAATCGTGTAAAATTTAAAGTTTCAAACTGGTCGACTCGGTATATTTGAAACAAAATTAGATCTGCATTACTATGAAAACCCTTAAAGGAATTATTTAGTATCTGTTTCAATTTTGTAATTTGACGGATTGAAATTTAAAGTTAAAACTAAAAGGGATCTTTTAGTAGTTATTTGGAATATTATAAAGTTAAAAAATATCTGACTGGACTCCTAATATAAGAGAAATTTAAGTTCTGTATAATAAATTATTCTAAAATTAAATATTTACCTTTACTTACGTGTACGGAGAAAGAACTCACTTTTTTCCTACGGGAAAAAAGTAATTTTATAAAAAGTCACATTTTACTACCTGTTAACAGTGATACAATGTCAAATTTGTTTCCCGTCACAAAAAAAATATATTATTACCTATTATTTAAAAAATATTACCTCTGGATAGGTAAAAGGAGGCGCCCCCATCGCCCACGCGGCTAACACCCTTTTGCAAACTTGAGTTTTCTTAGGTCTGTCTTTAGTAAAACAGTTTCCATTATAAAGGGGTATCTCCTCGTCGACATTAGTTTCACAATGGAATATTTCCATGTGGTGGACAAGGCCTTGACTGCTATCCTGAATTTTGGCTTCATACTATAATAAAATAGACTTTTTTATTTCGTCACTTTTTTCCTTAAAATTTAATAATTTAAAATTAAACTGATTGTACTGTTTTTTTAATCTTTGGACAATCCACGAACGCTGAAAGCCTAAATACTAACGTACCGTGGGTGTCTTAAGCTGGGTAAGCGGAAGTTTATTAACACGGGACTTAAAAACTTGAAGATTTGGGAGGAGGGGGCGGAAAAGCCTCCGCTGGCAGTAGGTTCCACAGTCTAGAAACTCTAGGGATAAAAGAACGAACGAAATGGCAAGTTCGGGGCCTGCCCAATTAGATCGTATAGGGATGCATACGTGCGGCACCACGAGTTTCTCTGTTGGGAGCTGCAAGAGGAGAAACTATACTGGATAATTCGTCGTAGCAGAAGCCGTAATTGTATCTATAGAAGAGCGATAGATCTCCCACAGCTCGACGATGGGCAAGAGAAGGAAGTCTTTGAGTAAGTAAAGGATCATTAATAAGACGAACAGCCCTTCTTTGAATGGCATCAAGAATGCTGAGGGTTGTAGGGGATGCCATTCCCCAGACATGAGAACAATATTCCAGAGAGGGTCGAATTCGGGACACATACAAAATGTATAAATTGGAAGGGGAAAAATACTTTTTGGCTCGGAAAAGAAATCCAAGCTTTTTTGACGCCGCGGTGGCTATAGATACAATGTGTTTATGCCAGTTAAGGTTATTTTCAAATGTGACGTCAACAAGGTTAAATGTGTCTCCGCTCTGCAAAACCTGGCCACTCATAAGCAAAGGGTGAGTGTTTGATGAGTTTTTTCGCGACAAGGAACATGATTGTGTTTTGGATGCATTAAATTAAACGAGATTTTTGGCACCCCAATCCAATATCAAATTGAGATCCTGTGAAAGAGATATCTGCATCGCCCTGCGTTTGCCTTCCAAGTCGAGTTGAGAGATTGGCTTGGAAACCTGAAAAGTAGAGTGAAGGGTACTATCGTCAGCATAACTATGAATGGGATTGGTTGTGGAAGAAAGAAGGTTGGTGCTAGTACTGAACCCTAAGGCACTCCAGCATTAATTTCGTGAAAGCTTAAAGAGTGGCCATCAACAATGACTGATATACGTCGATTAGAAATATAATATTGGAGAGCCAAGAGCAGAGTTTAGTTGGAAGACCATAGGAGGGAAGTTTATTAAGAAGTGCGTCATGCCAGACTTGGTCGATAGCTTTAGATATATCAAGAGCAACGATCTGGGACTCACCTAGAAACTCAAGAGACTTTTTCCGGTTGTGTGAAACGAAGGAAAGAAGATATGCTGTAGATCTCTTGTGACGAAATCCGTTTTGCCTGTCATGTAAAATTTTATGTTTTTCTAAATACCTAAGAATTTGCGAGTTAATGGATTTCTACATTACTTTACAAAGCATTGAGAGGAGTGACGCACAATATTGTTTTCTTCTTTTTTTTTAGTTTTAAGAGAAAAAAATTACAATATAATAAAAGTAGAAATTGACCATCTTTTTTATTATATCATAACTTTAAAAGCACTGCTGATTTAACCAAAAGTAACATAAACATTCTTATATTAAATACCAATGTTTTTTTTTAATATTTATGTTCTCTGTAAAAATATTCTTTTGAGACATATTCTACAGGGCGTTTTTTTTTAATGGCAGCTAGAGATTACTTTTAAACAAAATAAAAACCGCTAGTAGGTATATCAGCATTGATTTTTTTGTCTAAGTAGGCTGTGAAAATCAAAAAATGGCCCATTTTTATTTTACAGGCAGTGGTACATCTAATCCATTTTATTGGGTAAGTTGCCTTCATTTTCTTATTTCAGTTTTAAATGTAATTGACAAAAAAAAACAAAATTTTCCAAACATTTTAAATGTTATATCGGGTGACAACGAAATTACTCTCCAGATAAATATTTTCTTTACTGCAACCCTATAGTTTTTAAATTCTGGGATGTTATATTGTATCACCGGATGCCAATTTTAGATATAACAATATCTGTGTACAACTTTCGGCTTAACCGGAAGTCATATAAACGTTGGTATTTTAAATGAAACACTCTGTGTATTTCTTAGGATTTAAATTCGACAGGTCATTTCTGATATAAAACCTATAATTTATTCATAACCTAACCATTTTGGTTTTGGAAAAAATGGCGTTTGACAACACAAAATGCAGTTTTATGGGAAAACAAATAAACAACACAAATAATTTAAAATGCTTTAAATACTTATTTTTAAAGAGCTCTACATTTAGGGGCCATTTTAATATTACTTCCTGTTTAACCGGAACTTTTGTAAAATTTGAACTTCTAAATATGATAACCCTCGTAATTTTAACGAAAACCCCCATATATTTTTTTAAAATTTAAATTATGTTAGCTATTCCTGATATAAACCTATAATATACCTATAAGCTATCTTTTTAGTTTTAGAGAAAACGGCGTTTGAAAGTTTCCTGACGACATTTGGACCTTTTCAAACTCCGTTTTCTTTAAAACTAAAAAGATAGGTTATGGGTATAATATAGGTTTTATATCAGGAATAGCTTAAAGAATTTAAATCGTAAAAATATAGAGGCTGTTCCATTAAAATTACCAGAGTTATCATACTTGGAAGTTCAAATTTTACAGCACTTTCGGTTAAAGAGAAAGTCGTATTATAATGGTCCCCAAAGGTAGAGCCTTTTAAAAGAACTATTTAAAGCATTTTAAATTTTTCTGATGTTTGTTTGTTTTCTCACAAAACTGCATTTTGTGCTGTCGTTTGGACATTTTCAATCGCCATTTTCTTCAAAAATCAAAAAAGTTAGGTTATAGATATATTAAAGATTTTATATCAGGAATGACCTGTAGAATTCAAATCCTAAATAATATACAGGGTGTTATATTTAAAATACCAAAGTTTAAATCACTTCCGTTTAAACCGGAAGTAATACACAGATGTTAGTATTTCTAAAACGGGCATCCGGTGATACAATATATTTTCCCTAACTTTGAAAACTATACGATTGCAATGAGAAAAATAAATTGCTGGGTAGTAATTTCGTTGTCACCCGGTATATTATAAATGGAAATACCCCTACAGGGATGTTTAAAAAATGTTGTATTTTTTCTCTTGAGTTCCAATAAAAACCAAAATAGGAAAATGTAAATGATTTAAAAAATATATACAGAGTGTTACAAATTCCAGGGTCAATATTAGGATCTTGGGAACAGTAAGAGATACAGAGTTGATTAAATTGGGGCAGCGATGCGAATTTTTATGCTTTACAATATTCCGTTTGAAACATTTAAAAAAATTTAGCCGTTCTGGAGTTATTCAAAAAAACAACACTAAATTTTGCAAATAAATATTATTTTTTCTCAGTTTTTTTGAAGGGATATTTTAAAACAAATGTCAACTTATCATTGCTACTTTTCCCTTTTATAAAATGATGTTATCCAATTTAGGATCCGACGTTTCGTGTTAGAGCCGTCATCATCAACTTTATTTTTTAAATGAGAGAAATATTTGATTTAAAACCTAATAAATTCGTATTTTCATCCTTAATCCAAAGATAGGTATATCAGAGACAAGAATGAGACGAGCAACTAAGTGAAAATAAATTATACGACAGAGAGATACCTGCTGGGTCTTCCTTGTCTGTCTTTAAGGGAGGTAAACGCAGATGGCGCGTGAGTCGACTTAATCGTTTGCCCGCCAAAATCAAATTATATAGCTATGCCATTTGCCCTTAAAATTAGGTAGTTGTTTTTGTTTCCTATTAATATAAAATATTGGGGTTTAGTTCAACAATTACACACATCTAACTAAAAATGTAATTTATTTGGTTTTTATAAAGATTTTTTCTTACAGATAACCATGTCAATATTACCTTAAATTATCTGTTGAAAAGCACAAAATTTATTATATACACTGTGATCACTAATAAAAGTCAATATTCAAAGTGTAATTAAAGGTAAAAAACCACGAAACACACAATAAATTACAAAAAATGTAAACAAACTGTCCAAACAAATCGGCTATTAATAAATATCAAACACAAATAACGAATAACATTTCGGCGTGACTGCCTGCGGCAGCGTTGTCAAGTTAAAAATATTTGATTCTTGGTATATGGTATAATCAGGTTTTAGCCAAAGAAAGTCATTAAAGTTTACATGTAGAAATTGTAAACAACTTGGCAACCATGAAAAGGCGATGATTGCACCCTCTGCGATTACCTCCCACGATAAATGACAGAGACATAGTTAAACCAGAGAGAAATAAAACGTAATGGACAAATTTCCAGGTTCAGTAACGCGTCTTATTCTTGTCTCTGGGTATATTACATTTTACATTTATGCGACTTTTCGAACCAAAAACCATCATTAACCATTTTTCCATTAAAAGTCACGATTTTATTCAAAGTTTATGAAAATTTTTATTTTAAGTTAAGTATGCATCCTTTTTTTTCATTATTCCTTTTTTTGTTTATTTATATTTTCCTAATTTAACTAACAAGCTAAGAATCGATGTAATTTTCAAACATTTTCTTATACGTATTAAAATATAGCATTTAACATTATCGTAAATTGTTATTGGATACTTACCTGCAAACAAAAAATTTTTTGAAAGTTTGTGATAAAATGGTAATTTTGAAGACAGAAAAAATAAAAACTGTTTCGCAAAATTTCGGTTTTTTCCGAATAATTCCGGAACGGCTGCAGATTATTTAATTTTTTAAGCGGAATATTGTTAAGCTAAGAAAATCGGGTATCACTGCAACAATTTAACCAACTCTGTATCTCTTACCGTTCCCGAGTTACTAATGGCGGCCCTCGAATTTGTAGCACACTGTATATAAATGACAGCTTGTAAAAGTCAAATAGGTCAGTCATGTTTTAATTTTTATAGCCTATTTAGCAGAAAAAAATTGAGCAGAAATCATAGCGTTACTTGATTTTCTTTAAAAGTAATCTCTGGCCGCCATTTTGAAAAGAAACACCCTGTATAATAGCTTTTTGAAAAAATGCGTTTATAGAAAATGCAATTATAAAAAGTTGGCACTTGAAATTAAAATAGGAAAGTTTATGTTACTTTCAATTAATTCGGAAGTGATTTTAAAGTTATGGTAATGAAAAAAAAGAGCAAATTTATGCTTTTCTGATACTGTAAAATTTTTATTAGTTTAAAAACCTGAAGGTAACAACAACTCGTATCACCCGGTATGCATACCTGATATATATGGTGTTTTTCTTTAAATTCCTCTGGTAACTTAAAAACCTTGCACCAATAAGTTGTTTCTTCAGCAGGTACTTTTACTTTATCGGTCAATAGGTCCAAAGTTTTTACATAGGACGGCAGCTCTGTGTTAGCATGAATATTTTTTAAAAGATTTACCCTAACCATTCCAAAATTTTCTCGAGTTGATACGCTGATGTTAAGACCTTTAGCGGTAGGAAGTTTTTCGAAGCCTCTGGACCATACAATGTGTGTCGTACCATCCTAAGTTATGAATAAAATATGATCAGAGAAAATTACAAAAAAATAATCATTTTAATTAATGATCCGTACTTTGGGAACTATAAATTGAAAAAAACCCCTGAACAAGAAATATATTATATTGGTTTAAAAAGTAAGTAACCACAATAAAAAATGTGTTTTATTGGTTTAAAAACTCAGAAACCGTAGTTACTCTATTAGGAATTCATAATCAATAAAAAGTTCTCAAAGTATATAAAGTAAGAGCCCGTGAGTGAGAGACCGTCGTTATTTTATAAAATCTGAAAGTTTGTCAGTGCATGCTCCCAACACAGTGAAAAGCAACGGGAGACTATAAAGTGTGACTCATAGTGGCTTTGGCTGGTACCAGGTACCAAAGGTTAATTAACTGAAATTTAATTTTTGTAATTTTATAAAAGCTAAATTTTAAATATGTTACTTAGGTACCTATTAACATATATTTCTTCAAACGCCAGGCAGTTTTGACAGTTCAAACCCCTTGACAGATAAACAATTTGGGGTGGCTTAATGGTCCGAAGAAGTTTAATATTTCTGTTATTAAACCAGATATGAAAATAAAAATATTTTCCCCTTCCAATTTATACACTTTGTATGTGTCCCAAATTCGACCCTCTCTGGAATATTGTTCTCATGTCTGGGGAATGGCATCCCCTACAACCCTCAGCATTCTTGATGCCATTCCAAGAAGGGCTATTCGTCTTATTAATGATCCTTTACTTACTCAAAGACTTCCTTGTCTTGCCTATCGTCGAGCTGTGGGAGCTCTATCGCTCTTCTATAGATACTTTTACGGCTTCTGCTCCGACGAATTATCCAGTATAGTCCCTCCTCTTGCAGCTCCCAACTGAGAAACTCGTGGTGCCGCACGTATGCATCCCTATACGGTCCAATTGGACAGGCCCCGAACTTCCCAATTCGTTCGTTCTTTTATCCCTAGAGTTTCTAGAATGTGGAACCTGCTGCCCGCGGATGTCTTTCCTTCCCCCAAATTTTCAAGTATTTAAGTCCCGTGTTAACAAACTTCCTCTTACCCTGCTTAAGACACCCACGGGACGTTAGTATTTAGGCTTTCAGCCTTCGTGGATTGTCCAGCCATAAAAAAATATTTTTGATGTATAGAGAGTGTCTCCAAAAACATTTAGTTTAAAAACTAATCTCACAGTAATAACATTTTTGGTACATTTTGTATACATCAAAATATTTGTGAGTCATGCCTATTTAGAAACTTTACAACTCTTATATAAGACTTTTGTCATATCTTGTTAAAAAACAGAAATATTGGCTTTTCTTGGACCATTGGGCCACCCCAGAATGTTTGTCTACCAAGGGGCTGGAACTGTCAAAACTGTCCGCCGTCTAAAGAAATATCTTCTAATAGGTACCCAAATAACATATATAAAATTTTACGCTTTTACGAAATGACGAAAGCTAAGTTTCACTTATTTAATATTTGGTACCTGTTACCTGCCAAAGCCACTGTGAGTCAAACTTCATAGTCTACAATTGCATTAACCGATGTCGGCATGAACTGACAAACTTTCAGCTTTTACAAAATAACGAAGGTCTGCTGCTCACGGGCTCTTGGACTAATAGATTAAACGCATCGAATTTCAATGGGTTAAATAATAGGAAAAACAAACATGCGAAACTAGCGTCAAAGGAGTTTTAGAGAAAGTTATGGTACAAATTGTAAAGTGTTTAGGGTTATACGAAAATAATAAAATATTTTTTATCCGGTAAACAGATGGGAAAGGTCACTAATTCAGATCTTAGGGTATAAATATAAATAAATAAATGCGTCTGGCAAAAATATATCTAAACATAGTGTTTTAAAATTCAGCACCAAGACGTGTAGATCTAACAAACGAAAAAAACATTCGCCTTTTTTGTGATTAGTTATGGTTGGCCTTGTGTTTTTATTTTTTTTGGTAGGGGATAAAGTAAATTTCTATTTTAGCATAAAATAATATATTTTTTTTACCCACCTCAATAATATAGTCTCTGTTATCACATGTATCAAATTTTCTTTTAAAAGTAAATTTAGTTAGTTTCTTTGTTTTTACGAATCGAAATTTTTGACAATCTTGGTGCCTATCTATTTCAATGACTCCTTGTTCATTCGCCCACGTATCCTAAAAAAACCGTAAACGAAATGATAATCATTTAGGGTCCGCCCGTTTAGTAAAGAAGCCACCGACGTCATCATTATCTACGGGAATTCTCCTGTTACTCCCTTGACCTGAAGTTAAAATGGTATTTTTTATTTTAAATCAAAACTTAACGCCTACTTTTATGGTAACGATACGAAGCTCCACGAAGCCGCGATTAAAAGAGATTTCGCGCAGATAATGATGACGTTAAGGGCTTCTTTACCGAACCAGCGGACCCAACTAGTGTTTAAATAATATTATAATATTTATTTACGATGTATTTAGTACCGCCACTAGATATTGGGCCAACCACGACAAACTTTCGCAAACACCATTGTGTGGACGGGTAGTTTGTCTGCATTTGCCTTGATTGTCCCAACTTTTTTACACACACATTTGCTTAAGTCCGCTTTACAGTCGGCAAGTTCTTTCCTGCAACTTGCAAGAAACTTGTGGTAGGCATGCGCAGTACGCGAACAGCTGATTTTTGGCAGTGGATTCTGCAACTTGATTGCGACTTGCAACTTTACCAGTTGGAGCGATTTTTCTTGCAGTTGCAACCGCAAGTCTGGGAAAAATTTGGTTATTTTAGTGGTACCAAACCCACCCAAAATTACTAGTTAAGTGACCACCACCTTCTTGCTTTTTTTTTTTTAATTTTCATCCCCCAGAAGGGGTAACGGCGAGCAATATTGAGGCAAATTGTAGCAATATTAAAAAGCGAATTGCCGACTGTAAAACGAATCTGCAATAAACTTGCAGCAAGTTTATTGTTAAAAGAAAGTTGCTGCAATAAAATTGCAGAAAGAACTTGCCGACTGTAAAACGGACTTTACAAAAAGTGTGCCAAATGTTTCGACAAATAGTTCGGCCACAACTTCCCCAATGTGTGACGGCAGCATAAAAAGTAATAGAATATTTAGTAATAAGATGTATGAATTAACTTTATGGACAAAGTTTAAGTAAAGATTCTTTAAGGAAAAATAAGACAAAAACTTTCTATAAATATGCAGAGTGTCCCACTGGGAATTGATGCGATCGATTTTTCAAAAGTAGGCCTTGAAAATTTGGTAACATTTTAAGTTAGTGGGGTACATACACATAAAATATTACGGCAGTTCTGCCATTTTTGGTTATGCCGAAAGACACCTGATCAAAAAATGTATTTTAGTGGCTTAAAAGTCAGTATCCCTATAGTTACCACAATAAAAAATGTATTTTATGGTTTAAAACTACAGTAACCGGAGTTACTTACTAGATATTCATTATCAATTTATAGTGGCCAAAGTATAAGTTCAACCGTTTTTGACTTATTTTAAAATTTATGTCAAAAATGACGTTTGCAAGCCATGACATAACCATCACTTTTTTCTCAACAAAAGCCTTTTATATGAGTTGGGGTTGGATTCTTTAAAGAGAAAGAACTACTTTGGTAGACTGCAGAGTTGGGTCGTATTCTGAATAGTATTCAGAATACGTTTTTGCCAGTATTCGAATAGTATTCGAATAGTATTCGAATATATTTGTGTGTTTGGTATTCGGTATTCGGCAGAATACTATTTTGCTCAGTATTCGGTATTCTGTATTCAAATACCGGCATTCCGAATACTGTAAAAGTATAAGTAGTATCCGAATACTAAATTTGTCATGATTTAAACAACAAAAGGGAAGGAAATTAGATAAAAAGGAGGTGAGGACCTTTTTTTTTTCTCTTCAATTTTGTCATGGGTTTTGTTTGCTTTTGTTTAGTAATATTCGAGATTTTTCGGTTCCAGTATTCGAATACCGATTCCGGATATTCATGTATTCAAATACTTTTTTCTTCCAAGTACTCAAATATTCGGTATTCGAATACTTTCTTTTCCGGTATTTGTATTCGTCTTCGAATACCGATTTTCAGTATTCTGCCCCCTTCTGGTAGACTTTAATGATATTTTGACAATTAATAAATACAGAGTGGTTAAAAATAATCATTTAAAAGTAAGTATATTGTAAAAAGCTTAAAAAGTCATTTTTTAAAATAAAAACAAATATTTTTTATTACCTTCCCTATACCTTTGTAAAAGGATGTTGATTCCCTATAATTTACAGTTTTCAGAAATATTTACAATTTATTATTTATTTAGTTAAACAACGCTTTTAAGTACGGCTTGGTTTGGCTTCTAGTTGGCCTTGACGACGTAATGCGTAGTCATGGTTAACTACACCGTATCTACCCTTACTTAAAAGCATTGTTAAAATTGATACATAGTAAAATAGATATATATTTTAAAAAACTTTTAAAGTTTTTGAAAAAAGACATCCTTATAACCAAAGACTTTTGAGGTTTTTGTCGACATATATTTTTTTTTTAATTGTTTTTAACAACTCTCTATTTAATAATTGTTTAAATATCAATACAGTCTACTTTTAGTAGTTCTTTCCCTACGAGCAACTCAAACTTAATTCATATTAAAGGCTTTTATTTAATGCTGCCGCCAGACATGGGGCGAAGTTGTGTCAAACTATTTGTTGAAACATTTGGCAAACTATTTGTAACACAATGGTTGTTCGTGAAAGTTCGTCGTAGTTTGCCAAATGTCTGGCGGCGGCATTAAAAAAATTGATGGGTTTGTAATGGCTTGCAAATGTCATGTTTGACATAAAATTTAAAATAAGTAAAAACGGTTAAACTTAGGTATGAAACAATATTTATAAAAGACGTTAAAAATTTTGAGCAGAACCTAAAAATAAATAATATATAGAGTGTTCCATTTAAAATAAGGAAATTAACATTAACTTCTGGTATAACCGGAAGTGGTAGACTGTAAAAAATTCAAGTCGTATATTCTCCTGACATGATGTTTAAAAATTTTTAAATTTTCCAAGGTCTACTTTTCGAGTAATCGATTGCAGCAGTTCCGGTGGGACAGCCTGTAAATACACTGCTTGTCTAAAAGTCAGGACCCCCTAACTTTTGACTTGTATAGTCATTTTTATGAAATTTAAGGGACTTTAGTAAAACAACATAAACTAAATTTTAAACAAGAAATGACAGATATAAATGTCAAACTGACAGCTGGGCGCCATTTTAAAAGAAAAATTAAATGAAAAGGAGGGTCTTGTGGAACATAATTTTAAAGCTCCTGACAAGTTTTTTATAACCACAGAAATGGTGAATACCTTTAACTCCCAAAAAATGGCAGTACTTTAATAAAAATTAACCTGAATACCTGATTTGGATGGCCATATCTCCAAAACCAATAAAGGTAATCTATCTAAATAAATATAAAATGTGTTATAAAAATTATATAGAAGATATTTTTTAAATTTTGACTGTGTGTGTATGTGTTTGAAGTATGACGCTTAGGACATACAGGGTTGTTATAAAGTTGATATATTTCTCCCAATACAGTATAGAATGCAAAAAAAAATAGGATTATTTTCAAATATAATAATGCTCGAAAAATTCTGGTTAGTTCAGGGTTTTAAGAAAAAAAGCCTTTTTATCATAACTTTCCCACCATTTCAGATAGGTTCGCAAAATTTGGTACACTTTTTTTAACCATTGCATTACATTTTCTGCTCTTAAATTTAAAAAATACCAGTGGCGTTCGAACAAGATTTATATTAATTAAAAAAAAAAAATAGTTGCACTGCTTTTTTAAAATCAATGTTATTTATAAAATATACATTTACTTTGGAGCTAATTTGGTTTCTAGATATTTTTATTTTTAGTTTGTCGAACGGTTTTCGTTTAAAAGAATAAAAGCCATTTTGATGCACGGCAAAATCGCTAAAATCTGATATGGTGTTTTGTATGTAAAACTCGTTTTTATCTAATTTGTTTATAAAAAAGATTAGAAACTTACATTATTACAATTTAAACTAAATTAAAAAAAACAGTAGTAATAATTTTTATTAAAAGTCAAAAACGAATTTTACATACAAAACACTATATCAGATTTTAGAGATTTTGCCGTACATCAAAATGGCTTTTATTTTTTTAAACAAAAACCGTTCGTCGAACGAAAAAAAAATATATATATATATATATATATATATATTTGAAAAATAATATTGATTCGAAGAAAAAGCAGTGGCGTACTATTTTTTCTCGAAAAAATTCAATACAAATATTCTTTGAACGCCACTGGTATTTTTTCCTTTACTGAAAAAATGTAATGTAATGAAGTAAAAGAAAAGGTATGATAAAAAGGCATTTTTTCTTAAAATTTAAACACCTTGTATTTCGGAAACGAAGCATTTTCGGAAATAATTTTATTTGAAAAATGTTTTTTTTTATTTAATTCTATACTGTGTTAGGACAAATATATTAACTTAAAAATAACTCTGTATATTCACAAAAACTTTTTTTCCTACTTCTCAATAAAAAATCACCCATTTAAGTTTTATGGTTGAGTTTCTGGACACCCTGTTTATTTTTTACTCCTGGGTGTTAATAATGTTACAACTCTATTCAATTTTTTTTGTTGCAAATAGAAGTGTAATTATAAAACCAAAATAATTGCATTTTTACATATTTTAAATTTTTTACTTGACTTACCAACAAACTTAATTTATCTTCAAAGTTTTTTGACAATAAGCAATAATCTGCTGGAAAAGAATCACCTCTATCAGAAAATCCGAATGAAAACCAACCAAACTTTGAGGGTAAGTGTATCTCAAAAGTTAATGTTTCTTGAGGGTAATCTATCATCCAGTGTAGGGAAATTGTGTTATCGCCATTTAGTGATACATGATAGATTTTGTTCTCCTCTGTAAAATGCATTAATTATTAATTTTTGTAAAAATGTATTGCAATTTTTATTTTTTTAGTTTTATATCATTAATTTTAATTTAGGCGTTTGAAAGAAATTTTAACTATATATTTTTAAAGAAACGTATGACTATTTTTCCCTTGTATAAAATGATTTATAAATTTTCTAAATCAGCTCAATTTTCAGCGAATTTAGTCTCTGAATTTTTTTCCGACGCATGGTGAAGGCGTCAAAAAGTAAGAAGCATTTCTTTGCATGGTCATATGGCTTTAATTAACGGTAGTAATTTATACCAGATTCTGATTTGCTGCTTCCCTCATTGTTAATTTAAAGAGAGGTTTCTCCTGGAGAAACATCCTGTTTTTCAAGTTTTTGCTAACCCTGTATCCAAAATCAACTTTTTCTCTTCGTAAATCACATTTCGTTACTACCAAAACTTTTTATCAAAAATAACTTTTTCTTAAAAAATATTTTTCTTTTTCCATTTGTCCTCGTGTAAACCCCATCCATGGACAGGCCGTATTTAATATACCGAAAAGGGTTATGACTTAACTTAAACTTTAAACATTTCAAGGTCGGAGGCGCAAGAGAGGTAAAATATCATGAAACAATTAGAAAGACTGGGTAAAGTCACTATATTTTGTCAGCCGATGATCAGCCAGTAGTGTCGTAAATTTGTACAGGGTGGTTTTTTGGTTGGCATTATAGGATAAAGGTTAAACTAAGATACGTGTCCCGTCCTCTTTTTAGTGTTTAGTTTAATGGCGCAATTAGATCCACGTTTACTTGATTGGTTTAAAAGATACAGTGTGATTGTTAAAATTCTTCGATTTTTATTATGTTTTATTACTCGGACATTTATTGCGATAGAAAGAAACTTCAAATGCAAAAGTTTTATTACTTTTTACTTACCTAAAATGAACATAAATGTTTTAATTTTTGAGATATAACCCAAACTTGCATTTTTTCAAATGGGTCACCCTGTATCTG
The DNA here is from genome assembly GCA_014170235.1 of Listronotus bonariensis. Lineage (NCBI taxonomy): Eukaryota > Metazoa > Arthropoda > Insecta > Coleoptera > Curculionidae > Listronotus > Listronotus bonariensis. The sequence goes on along the minus strand of JACEGR010006495.1, from coordinate 2,583 downwards.
AGTATCTCAAAAAATTGCATTTTTTTTTGTGATTACAACTATAAAACCTAATATTTTGCATTGTTCTAAACAGCCAATTTACCAAGAAAATAAAAAAAAACATATTTGGCCATTGATTGAACAAATATTCATTTATTTTTAAAGGGTATGTATACAAAACACCCAATTTAACAAGAATACTAAAACATTTATTAACCAAAACAAAAACAACCACAAAAATAGATTCATTTATAACAGCAACAAAACGTTTTTCCTAAACGCTGCCCACAGACGCGCAGTTAAGTATAGAAGGAACAGTTTAAAAATGTAAATTCGGGGCTCTTTGATAAGAAAAAAAATTACAAAAAAGTTTAAAGCAAATAAATCCGCATGCTTGTCTTTGCGGCCGCCTTTGCTATATTTCTTTTATGATATGCCGGTTAATGCAGCTGGTCATCGCACTATGGGATAGAAATTAATTTTTTTGGTCCAAATTCTGAAACTTACCAATCTAACTTAAAATATGTTGCTTTTTACTCGAAAAATATTAAAAAAAAATTATAAATTATTACAAATGCTTTTTGGAAACCTAAAACTTTTTATATTTTATTATAAATTTACACCCCCTTAACATTATCATTTTTATTGTACAAAATAAACTAAAATATCAGCTTGTTTGGTTAATTCGGTAGTATTCTAATGAGTAATCCGATGGTTATTATCTCATATGATATACAGGGTAGGTAACAATGGATATGATTTTTTTAAATGGAATTCCCTGAATATTATATCACCACCAACATAATCTTTTAAAATGCTCTAAAAAAATACTACATTTGATGTATCTATCTCAATTAGTTTTGGAAATATGACCATCCAAATCTGAAAAATAATTTTAAATTATTCTTAGACGCGTAATAGAGATACATCTTCCCAACTTTCTTTATTTTTTAACGTATAAAATAAATAAAAACCCCGTTTGGGTAGATTCTGTAGAATCCATATCTTTCATCAGAATGCTTTTATCTTTTAGGATATACAGTGTAGGACAAAACATATTAATTTTTAAAATGAAAAACCTTGTAAATTATAAAAAAATCTTGTATTTGTCCTAACACTCAGAAGTAACAAAAAGTAAGAAGGCAAGTGTAAGTACAAAAACTGATAAAGAAAAACGTAAAAAATCTTTGACAAAAGTATCGAGACTTCATGAGACTGCATCGGAAACACAACAATAGCTCTTATTATTTAAACTCTTTTACTTTTTTAGTAAATAAGGCTAATAATAAACTAAGGAAATTAAATGTTGTATATTTATGTTTACTTAAAATACGTAGGGTGTTCAGTAAGTTTTGAGATACTTTGTAACTAAAAGGTGCAGGAAAGTAACATTTATGTTTTTTGTTTGTACATGTCATGACATGTCGTAGTCCTACATAGTTATTAGTAAACTATCAGTTTTGCGCCAGTTCGTGTCCAGCGATTTTAGCACAATGGCGGCGTGGACGACTATCGAGTGCCGTGCAATTTTGAAATACAACTTTTCACGTGGGTTATCTCAAGAACAGTGTTTAGAATAAATAAAGCCTATACTTGGTGATGACTGTCCATCTCGTGCGACCATATACAGATGGTACAAACAATTTTAGCGGGGCTCGTTTTAGCTTGAAGACACCTCACGCTCAGGTCGACCGTGTGAAGTAGTTACCCCAGAAAACATATCTGCCGTCCAAAAAGCTATAGAAACAAACCGACGAATTACCTATCGACAGTTAGAAGAGACATTGAACATTAGTTTAGCAACATTACACACGATCATACATGAGCATTTGGGTTTTAGAAAAATTTGTACTCTTTGGGTTCGACACAAATTAACTCCCGAGCAGCAGACACAAAGAGTGAATTGGTGTAAAAAAATGATGTCTAAATTCCAGGAGGGTAAATCTAAAGACATAGTGTCGATTGTCACGGGAGATGAAACTTATCTTTATTATTACGACGTCACAACTAAACAACAGAGTAAGATATGTTCTCGTTCTCGAAGGTGAAGAAACTCCGACCGAAGTTCGCAAATCAAGATCTGTAAAAAATATAATGATAGTTGTTTTCTTTGGTTCAAGAAGAATAATTAAACGTGTTGTTCTCCGAGAACAGAAGACCGTAAATGCTCTCTGGAACACTACAGTATGCCTTTCAAAACTTATAGAAAAGTTAATAGTGATTCGCCCAAACTCGCAACTCGCTAGCTGGTACCTTCATCATGACAATGCCCCACCTCATCGAGCTGAACTTACCAGTCAATTTTTGACAGATGCAGGCTTGAGACTTTTGAAACATCCGCCCTATAGCCCCGACTTGGTGCCGTGTGACTTTGGGTTGTTTCCTTTTGTCAAGAGCCAACTGAAAGGACAAAAGTTTAAAACTGAAGACGCGCTACTGTAGGCCTGGGATAAAATATGCGCTGAAATTTCAAATGAAAAGTGGAAAGCTATTTTCAGTGACTGGTTTGTTAGAATGGAAAAGTGTATTCAATGTGGTGGAAATTATTTTGAAAAAATCAAATAAATGTACGTATATCTCAAAACTTTCCGAACACCCTACGTA